>DWNA01002493.1:0-11620 GCA_018249835.1 Heliconius besckei
AAGTAACTTAATAAACCAAATGGAAATATAAAGATGTTTACTTGATATTGTTCAAGAAATATATCCTGAGAACTAATAATAAAATAAAATCAATCCGGCATTCTCTTTTTAGTAATATTTCATCGCCATCAAAAAAACAATAACAGAATTGATCAATTAAAAGGTTTTTTTGCGCGCAATGGCCTACAAATTTTTAATATTCAACGCAGTGTCGGTTCACGGGTCGGCGGGCGCGGCCAATGTTACCAAAGTATACGAATAAAAACAAAATGGCTGATGTTTTTCGTTTCGAACGGAAAAAAAGTGATTGACGCAGCCTGTACATTTTCATTCCTTTTTTTCCGTGTACATTGTTTGTATAAAACATGACTTGTATGAGCTTGACTTTTTAATTATTGTAATGGTATATACCACTCTGGAGATGAGATTTTTTTATATATAAAAAATCTTTTTTTATATATAATAGATTTTTGCTCGAATCCTTATATTTTTAAGTATTTAGAGTCTATAATGTTAATTCCACTACTAATTAACACAAATTGAACGGAAACAATATAAATAGTTAAATGAAGCCCGAACAACTTGTCACTTTGAGTAAATATTTGTTCAAAATTGATATGAAAACGTTGATATATTTGTTCTGGTTCGGGCTAGTACAAATAATTGTACAAATTGGCTGTGCACACCGGTTTAGAATATAAACAGGCGGACACGGCGGCGGTCGGCGCCGCGGTTGCACTGTTGCACCGACAAATTAACTGCGATATTGGAGTAAACACGTCTACGCTGAACTATTAATGTGATAGCTTGTCGATGATTTTCACACATATTTGATGGAATTAATCTATATCAATATTGTAATGAGAAAAAGTTTATTGAGACTCTATTATAAAGATAATTGCAGATGTCGTGGCTCAGAGGGAGTTGTGGTCTTGTCTATTTTCATTTCTTCGGTTTGAACAAATAAAAAGCGCGGCGTTCAATTGCACCACTAAACACACAATATCTTCAAAATTTCGACTAATGAGGAACGGAATATTGGATACAGCGTGACGCAGAAAAAAATATTTGTCATCATTATCGACACCCAGGCCGTGTAGGCCTTCCTCAATTCTCGCCACCACACTCGATCCTCAGTTCAAAATATATATAAAGCTGAAGAATTTGGTTGGTTAACACGTTAATCTCAGATACTATTGGTATATTGAAGTTTTCTTTTTGTATTGGATAGTCCTTTTGTCGAGGACAGCCATATGCTATGTAAAATCTCCTTAACCGTTTATGTAACCCACTGTCACTGTATCTGCAATCAGGGTTACTTACCGCCCTTAGAAT
Source organism: Heliconius besckei (assembly GCA_018249835.1). Taxonomy (NCBI): domain Eukaryota; kingdom Metazoa; phylum Arthropoda; class Insecta; order Lepidoptera; family Nymphalidae; genus Heliconius; species Heliconius besckei. Next base: position 1,336 of record DWNA01002493.1, read on the forward strand.
ATGTACTTACATTTTGTATTTTTCTTTTACTTGAATTCACTAGAATAGATTAAATTAATACTATATATATATAGAATAGTTAGTTTTTATACTGAAGTAGATTTATTTTTATAATTTTAATTAAGTATACCTATAACCAGACGAGGTCCGAAAACGTGTCTTTCAAAACCGTAACACGACTGTAAAAAGTGTAGTGTAGTTACGTTTAAAGTTGAAAATAATAGGTAACACTAAGTAGATGCAATTAAAAATGATTAAATTCTGATATCATATTATTTTATTTTTGAATTTTTAATTTACTTCGAGGAAAATAACTGTAAAATAGATAGTATCTAGATTATAAATTTTTTCATTCATTTCAAGAAAAATGATAAAATATTTAAATATAAATTTTATATTTAAATAAAAGTAAAAAAAAAGGAAAATCAAATATAATAAAAAATCCCAGCTATTACGAACAAAAACAAAACAAGAGATTGTTTCATTCGTTTGTTCTCCCCCAGCCAGGTGCCACATCACTCGTACTCGTACTCGTATCATAAGCTCGTTATAACAGAACTATCGAATATCGATTACAGCCGAGTGCTCGATTGTTGCGATGAAACAATAGCTTTTTAATCGAACCATTCAATGTGCAATCGACTTTAATTCAAAGGCCCTCACCGATCAAAGTGACAGTTAAAAAGTTAATAGCCTAGGTTTCCCACTTCGCCTGTTCCGATACAACGTGCCCTTATTCAATTGAATTAGTGTTTTATAGTAGCATGTGTGAATTATATGGTTGCTTATTTACATTAGCGTAGTTTAAAATTTTAACTTAAACGAATATTATTTACGTATGGTCGTTGTGGACAGTTTCTGACTGAGAAACAAAGGGTTTTGGGTTCGATCTTCACTCGTAGTAATGATTATGATTAATTGTTTTCATTCTCTCGCTTTGTTAGACAAAATACGGTGTTAAATTCCGCCACTCAGCTCACAATGTCTCGGGACTGTGCGTGGGGAACTGTATCTTAATCAATTTGCAATCGAGAAGTTTTAAGTTAAAAAAGTTAACATTGCTTTATAAGAGAGAAAAAATGGTCAATGCTAAAAAATGTTTTTCTATAATACAAACATAAATAACCCATATATACGCACGATATGTCTAAGCGATACTTAATTACATCGCCGATACCGACCTTCTTCTATCTGACGCTCCCTCAACGATACAAGACATCAATTGACACACTCCAACTAACAATAATAAAAACTAAACTTATCTACCCTACTAAGTAATTTAGATGACCCTACAGGGGCTAGATGTTGATTAGAAACAACCACTTAAAGGGGACCCTCGTCTCCTCTGCAAACGTATCAGGAGGTAACAGTGATCTTGTTTTACTATGGCTTAAGTAATACTGGTTAGATTTCGTAATAATGGTTTATTAGGACGACGGGCGGAAAAGTGGTCGTACGAATCATTAATTTGCTATAAATTGTAAGTAAAGTAGACTGTCGAAAGCGCGTGCTGCATGTCCTTACATTGTTGTCGACTTGAGGTCTGTTGTCTTTGAAGTTATTATTATTTCTTGTTTATTGCTGAAAAAACACTGTAATAGCTTTTATATTTAAAACGGCCAGATACTGATTAAAATTAACTATAAAATGTAATCAATTTTTCACTTTCGTTGCTTGTTGAGTTCATCATATTTAAAGTTTCGATTATACAACAAACTTTTCATTTAACATATTCGAGATTTCATTAACGCTGTAATTAAAAGGAGATTATACACTTTTTGTCATTACAAATGAACGAACTAACAGTGTAATTGGTCTACAATTAAATAAATTATATCCGGATTGATTACGCGGAATTTACTTCATTTGTATACGTTTTACATATTTATATTATATTATTATATTACTTCAAATATAACTGTTAGATATAATCATGAATTATTTCAAACATAAATCAGAACAACTAAGTGATGTATAAAAACTGTAATTATCTACGCTAGCTTTAATAATAATTGGTAGCTTATTAATATGTTAACGCTGAAGAGCAAAAAAATCTTAATATTTTGTTATAAGTAACAAAAATATATATTTTCATCTTAATTAGAAATTAGAATTGGTAAACGACCAACGGATATTTAGTTACTTTTAAGTTGTATCTTACTTTAATTGGATGTTGAATCAATATCGATTGATTATTTGCTGATTTAAAAATAATATTTTTTAGCTTCACGCTGTATGAACCTAGTGTTAAGACACTCCGTTCCCTTTAAGACATTTACGTGTCCCGCTTTCTGTTGAAATCTGGAGACATTACATGTTGAGTGGCGGAATGCAACGCCGTTTGCCTTGCCATCGGAGCGATGAATTTAAATTAAAAAATATTTAATTTTAAAACGAAAGTAAAAATTTATATAAGTATTTTTTAATAAAGGTGCCCTTACATGTTCCCGTAGCCCAGTTCTAAAGTCCACGTAAACAAAAGCACAGGCTATAATTAGCATAAAATATTTTATAAGCCTACATTTTATAAGTACGGTATTGTAATGTCAATTTACAATTTGCAAAATCGTATTTGGGAGCGTGTCGAATTAAGCGAAGTGCGTCTTGTCCGGCCGCGAGCCTCGTCGCGGGAGTGGTCGTGGTACACCGCATGGGAGGTAGCGGGGAATAGGATAACAGCCATTTAAGAATATCTTAATATTTAATACTTGCTTTAAAAAGACTTATATGTGGCATTCCTATAGTAAACATTTATCAATAATGATACAATATGTCAATAATGATAAAGATTTAAATTAAATTATATTTTGTTTATTAAATAAATTATATATTTTTTACAATACCTTTGTGGAATTAAAATATTACGTTTACATTATTATGTAAATTTGTAATATGATATGTCGGCATATCTAATATGATATATAATTATTTATGTTAATTTCGCCATAAACAGTACATTATAAATTTATTGAAAAAACATTAATAATGTAAAAAAGTGTTAATACTCAGGAATAAATAGCCCAGGTCGCAAGGCGTCGTTACCTCAGTCCGTGGTTCGCGGCGGCTCGCTTGAGTGACGCTATCGATCCACATAATCGTCCCCCCCCCCCCCCCCCCCCCCCCCCCCCCCCCCCCCCCCCCTCCCCCCCCCCTACGCGCTACGCCACGTCCGCGCCGACAGCTCCCAGCCTCCAGTTCGCTTTATCTCTGCACTCTCCGCTCCCGTTTCTTCCCCTTTGTACTTGTTTTCTCCAATTTTTTCCGCCCCCGCTTTTATATCTTTTATTTGACTACTATTATTTTCTGTTAGGTATTTTTCGCCCGCCCGGCGTCGCAGTCATTTCTCCGATCATTTGTAGGTCGTTATTGGTGGGATCGCTAAGTGCTCCCTCTCGGAGCGATTTTTTTTAATGAATTCCTCCTCTATGTTACCGCGATAAATAACGAGGAATGAAAATATTCATCTTCGTAGCTCCTTTGAGAAAGTATCGTATCGTAAATAAGACTGAGTGTTCGTTAATCAAGCTTAGTGTTTCTGAGATTTTGCTCGCGAACTTTGGTGAAACATGTGTCCTAAGTTTTAAGTCTTATTTACAGACCCCGTTCAGTTATAAGGCAAAGCTCCACGCTACTTTAGTGTACTTAAGTTATTCCCATCAGGCATTATAGGTATTTGTTTTACGTCAACGTGTTGTGATGCTGGAGCTAGCAGCTTTTTACCATATATCATAAAATAGGTTACCTATGCATTTTCCAAAGAAATGAAGACAGCTTTATAAAGTACAAGTACTTATACGAATAAAAAATGAAAACTTATCAGAATTACAAAATATCTGACAATTACCTATCTTTCTCTAAATAAAAAATGATAATAACTTAGAACAGGTTTTCGCAAAACGGCTCATAAAACCGTGGGTCACAATAGTCTCACAGAAGAACGTCAAAATCTCATTCAAATCGAACCTTTGAATTTTCCATACCTACCCCGCTGTGTGCGGGATACAGCGTGAAGCTGATCTGCGATATGAACGTGTTACCCACTCATTAACGACATCGCTATCGGCTCGATAAGGGCGCACGCACACGACACGCGCGATCAATCACAATTGTCAGCCATCGGCGAATGTTAGTCTCATCAATCATGCGCTACATGTCGCCTGGTGCCTGGTGCTTGGTGCCTGGTGCTTCGGTACATGTCTTAAATGAGATGGCCCTTCAAATCTGCAATCATGTGTAAATTATACATTTTATGTTTGTTTTTGGTTTTTATGAAAGATTATTTATTTTTGAAGCGCTCTTTACTATTTGATTTAGTTCTTGCTTGGTCTACTACTTCTTGGTACCTTGAGGTATTATGAGGTAGAATAATTCGCCGAGAATTATAAGAAAACATAATAAATACTATTATTATCCTTATTTACGAATATTATGGCGTATAAACTTATGTTCGTAATTTATTACAAGTGTCTTCCTTACATACACATATAAATCTATACATCTAATAAAATTCATCCGTCTTTCCATTACCAAAATGAGCCTCCCGCCCACGTCTTACTGTATCATCCCAAAAATGCGACAGATTGCGTAACAGGCCGGCCATTCATAGCCAGCAAGCCGTGCGGCCATTACCGACCCGACTCGGGAATCGAACCCGCTCAAGTGGACCGACCATAAAGCAAATTAATCAATTAGCTGAGGGCATGTCGACAACATTACGAGTAACGTTTAATTTTGACATCGCCCCCGGGGAATGCGTTTAGTCTAAGAAGAGCCATAATGATCTGTCGGGGGCTGGCAGCCCGGGGTCAGGGTGACTGGTTTTTCTGAACTTTTTGTCTGTAATTGTAGGGTTCAATTGTGCAATTCTGCTGATGCATTCGCTTGATAGTCGTCATCATTTGGTTCGAGTGTTGTGTTGATAGTTTGTTATAGAGTGAGGCCCCCTCTTGCCTCTTGGCCCTCAGATACATTTGTTAATGGCACCGTTTTAAACTTATTTGCAACTGGCGTTGTGTTTTATGGTGTAATGGGGCGCGAGTTATAAATATCGCTGCACTTGATGTACTAATTCAGTCTAATAACTGTATGTTGAGATCGTACATATGCCAAGTATGGTTTGGAACGCTATTCATCATTTTAAGAATATAAATGTTGCGTATTCCTATGGAAATTATATTATTGTAATAAAAGTATATATTGCAATTATTTGTGGATTCAATTCTCACTAGAATTAATTATTTTCATATCCCTTTGCCTATCAAATTAAAATACAAATACGCGAGATACTGCGTGAAACTACAATAAAGAGTACATACTGGTATTAGACATACTTCAAAGTACCTAGTTGTGGAGTTTGGAGAAACTGTAAAGTTTCCATCCAAATCTATAAGCCTCAATACATTTTATATACCTATAGGTACGTATGTGAATGGTAAATAATAAACTAAATAAGTATTTGTTTTCACTAGACACCCTGCAATCAGAAGCCGGTTCAGACGGCAACAGCGAGCACGCGTCTTCGGGTGATGAAGACTCACAAATGAGGTTACGACTGAAGAGAAAGCTGCAGAGAAACCGTACTTCCTTCACCAACGACCAGATCGATAGCCTTGAAAAAGGTAAAGAACTATTTTACTTATATATTCAACCTGCCTTTTTTCGTATTTTTAGTATTATCGCCCAGGTTTTTTATTCAGTTCAACTTGTTATATGATTACATGTAACTATTAATATAATATCCATAATATACCAAATATTCATATAAATCACCAATATATGATATGTTTTGAGCTCTTACATGTCAAAAGGATATTCCAATAGAACATGTCCAACAGAGGTACCAACGAGAACAGTCCAAGAGCCACATCGGTCCCCCGGGCCCTCATAAACCAATTTGGTCCCTTTCATCTTATTTATTATTTGCAATAACAAGTTATTAGTAAATAAATAAATATTGTCCCTCGTATTTGCTCAACTCTCGGCCGGTGGCACGGTCCTGCTACGGGCAATTATAGCGTCGTGTTAATCTCAGTTTTTCTTGTTTGTTTGTTTATATTGCCATCCATATCGTCTTATTGCTTTCTCTATTGCTATTTGATATTTTTTGTTATGATTGATTTTATTGGTTTAGGAGTTACTTGGTGTATTATTTTGGTATATTTCTTAAAGTTGTTTGTTGCTATTTTATATGCAAGGAAAAGACATGCACACGTATTCTTGTTAAGAAGTGTAAAAAATATCATTGCACTTTTTTCTATATAGTTAAAATAGTATATAGAACGTAAAAATTTTAAAAGCCGTAACATATATTTATTTTCGTTACAGTGAAAATTAAATAGAAAATTAATATTCCCAATTAACCCGCAGAGTTCGAGCGCACGCACTACCCCGACGTGTTCGCGCGCGAGCGGCTCGCTGAAAAGATTGGATTGCCTGAGGCACGTATCCAGGTAAAATAAACTCCAATACACCGGTAAGGTCTGTCGGGCTGCATTGTCTTTGCCTCGCTTACTAACCGGTACTCTATGGTTGAAACTGACACTCTGTTGACATTGACGTTGACATCTGACGTTATCTGTCACCTACTAATTAACTAACTCAAGTATTTAACTCTATGATATTACTTATATTTGAATTATTTCCAATATAATAAAGCAAAAACACGACAAGGGCGCTTTATTAATATACGGACGTCGATGCGTTCATAAGGGCCTGTTTACACTGACTGTTTACATAGGCGCGGGCCGCATGTAGATGCGTCTTTAGCAAACAGACTAAAAAAACAAGGGTATTATATAAACCCAAGCCGTTGTTTAAATATATAGCTTCTCCAAATAACTCGGCAATATGTTAAACATGTTTTTATTGTTTAAATTTTTCATCTTTTATGTTTATCTTTTGATATGTACTTATACATTCTCGCTCATGTATGTAATTAAAAGAGGGTGGTTTAAGAGTGTAATTGGAAATTCAAATACGTGAGGGAATAAGAACGAGTTCGGAACTTTCCTGTTAATACATACAGAAAGTTTCTAAGCAAAGGAATATAATTAAAAATATATATTGTCCGTAAATATAATGTTACAGAGGATAAAGAGTCATATAAATATAGATTAAATTATCTAAAAAGTGGAATCTATTAAATCGTAGACATCTCGTTTCACTTAGTCCCCACACTCGGTGGTGCCAACAGTTTAAAATACCATTTATCACGGACAGGAAACTTGGCAACTTTTATAACGGCTTAATGCAATTTTGACTGCAACCTTTTAACTATTTTTAGAGCACTTAGCCTCGAAGCTAAATCGAATTAGTTTTAAAGGACGCTGCTGCTTTAACGCGCACTTATCAATTTACAATTTGTTTAACGGCGTTCTATTTAATATTGCGCTTGGAAGTTATTGTACAGTTAAATGGTAATAATAAAAATAATATTTTAATATACTTATACATTTGAACGTAAAAAAGATTTTCATTTAGAAACACACTCTATCAGAAAATGCAAAAGGACTTAAAAGGACAGAACATCATTGTTGTCCAAAAAGTAGAAATTTTCACCAAATAACAGTTGTCTTGTTTGTAAAAAACGTAAAAGAAAACGGCGACATTGTTTTCGGCGGGGCTAAGCTCCACATTAACCTCTCGTCGGCTGTTAGTTAACATTCGCGACAGCGATGCAGCTCGTACGGTCAACAAGTGCTGTTTAGGGTTGCCAGCCAACCCCCTTATAGAGGGAAGGGGGAAGGGGGTAGATTTAAAAAATATACGACGAAATAATTCTGCACAATTTTCATGTTTGACAAAACTTGGTTGGTTCGTACAAAACTGGTAACTATGAAAATTTCTTGGTGGAAAATAATAAAATGTTGTAACTTGTTACTATATAGGTACGCTTTCATGAAGATCCAAACAAAAAAGCGAATTATCTCTTACCACTAGGTAAAAGTGAAGCGAAAAGATCGCGAAAATAAAAGCTATATTTTCTATTAAATCAATATGAATAAAAAAAATTCTTTGGCGGAACTACTTTGCACATTAACCTATCGTCGGCCAGGAGTTAACATTCGCGAGAGTACTGCACTCGGTACAGTCAATAATTGTTTAGGGCTGCCCCTGAGGTGGAGGCGGTGGTAGGAAATAGCACGGTTTTCATTTATATATGAAAATTAATTCCTAAATGAATGTACTTAAATATTATTTTTCATTATTATAAGTATATAAATAAATATTAAACAACTTATAAAATCGTATCCAGAATTCTTAACATTCGTTCATTTAGTAAATAATGAAGCCTGAAATACCTAAATTTATGTAAAGATTCCTTTTTTATGTACGTAGCTGGCCGTAACAGTTCAAACAAGATTACGCGAAAAATCCAATTTAAAAGGCACCAACCCTGAATGGAAATTTGGGACATATTTCAACCTAGATTGGACGTTAACAGAGGGGGGTAAAGTTGAATTTGTTAAAATCAATATCAGAGGCTTTCTAGGAACATTTTGTATGGACGCCACCACGTGTTGCCCCGGGTTCAAGGCTGAATGCTAGGGATACCAGAAAGCCAAAACTTTCGAGACTATACTGAAGTTAAATAAGTAAATGTTAATAAATTTTCGAATAAATTATTTTAGAGGAAGTTTATGTATTACAATGATAGAAAATACTTTTGAAATTTCATTCGTCGCACTCTATAATTAATTTGCAAGGCAAGCAAAAATAAAAACATTACTATATTATTATAAAAGATAAGTAATATACTTAAAAAAAATGTTCATTCATTCTTGTCTATAGAAAACACTAAAGAAATGAAGTATAGATACAACATACTAAGGATTAAGTACATTTTTAACAAGCATTTCAATTCGTCTTTTTTTTCTACTTTTCCTCCAAAGAAACCACATTTATTAGTTTGCCGACTGCTTTTCATGCATAACAAAATACACAGCTAAGGAAAATTATCCCCAATAATTTTCATAAAAGTATAGCCATCGCACGGGGGTCGGGTATCGATCCCGCGCCTATCGAGGAGGGGAACCCTACAGGAGGGGATGTTTTGAAAAATTGGCACCCAACGAGCAAAACCTTTTTACAATTGTCACGCGAATATCACCCTTATCTCTAAACACCAAGGGCCATATTATAACGATTTGCTAACAAAGATCCTACTCTACTGAAGTGTTATATTTTTCTTTCTATGTAATGGAAATGGTTCTTATATTTACAGGTTTTATATTACCACTGTCGAATATGATTTCAGTTAATTTTGAATGCTTTCTTAAAACGTATAAAATAATAATATAAAACGTTATTGATGGCTATATACCTATATATGTACGAATTTATCGTTGTCAAACGTTACTTAACGTAAATATTTACCTAATTTAGTATGTAACACGTTATAGATGTGAAATTGAAAAATAAGTATAAAAATAACTATAATCGGTATTCCATTATCAGATCTAAAAATTCAAATAAACTTATTAGACGCAATCGTCGTCAACTTGTTGGCGAAATAACAGAATTATGGTAAATCCCATTTAGTGAACCCCTGTAACATTATTTCGACCCAACTGAGGGTAGGAACAATTTATAAAAAGGCCAACGGGAGTGACAGAGAGGCGGGAAACGGCTGTCATCACTGTCAAGAGAAATATCTACGAGTATAGGCAGAATGGGAAAAAAGGAGGAATGTCATAATATTTTACTCTAGCCTCGGCCGTGTTCACACAAGGGTGAGCCGTTTCACGTAAACGGCGGAGGCTGTTATATGAAAATTATGAAGTACGTCACTTACGTATCGTACACAACTGTGTACTTACAGGTTTTATTTAGGTTATGTTATTATAATAAAAAAATGTAATGCATTTTATAAAATATTATTATAGTACGCTCTTAAGTTTTCAATTTCACATACATATATACACATGTACATGTACATTTATTTATAATATTATTACGAATTATATGATATTCCTTTGAAGGACTTTACTATATATCTACTAATTACTTAGATGCTTTTGAAAAAGCTAAAACAAACATTTTCCTACAAAGTTACGCACTTGAGGCTCTTAAAGCCTCAATAGTATGTATTGAGCTTTACCGACCCTTTTCGCGAGGGCTCATATAAAATATAGTCAGCAACTGGCGATTTCTTTGCAGGCCAGCAATAATATTATGACATATTACCTCGCACGACCTTTTCCGTGCCCCTTTTTCCTATTTCCCATTTCAATATTTGTACCTACTTACAGAGAATTGAGCAATTGGTAGATGTTTGAAATATGTT
>DWNA01002494.1:0-11617 GCA_018249835.1 Heliconius besckei
AATAATTTCCTTAAACAAATATTTTGTCACCCAACACGAGGTTTTTGTAAAATGCTTGATAAGAGCAAAGCAGTGGCACAGGGGTACAAGGGGTACAAGTCTGTAAGCGCGACAGGTTACACTACCACACCTCTACCTTCTCTGATGTGAGCGAGCGAGGGTGTCGTAGTCGTATAGTGTAATAAGAATTTAAATCAAGATTAAGTTTAAACAGAATTAGTCTATTAATTGGAGTTTAAATCGTTGATGGAAATACAACTTAATAGTTTTGTTTTGTTTATCTTATCATCTCCACATATTTTTGTATTTACAGAGTTTTACCCATTTTTTAGCTTTACGCTGCATCCCGCATATAGGCAGATATAGGCGTTGTAGGCAGAAGGAGCATAGTATTAAGACACTCCGTTAAATGGTTAAAGAGGGAGCCTGGAGGTACTTATTATTACGAACTTTATTACAATAAATAGTAATTAAACCTGCAAAGAAACATAGCATAAGCTACTGGAGGAGTTCTAAATCGGAACTCAACGCCGCCTTCTGTCTTAATATAGACAAATAAATATAATTGAAATATTGTAATGTTTGAGGCGGCGCATTCAGTTCCGCCTTTAATACGCAAGTGTCTCGAAAATATCGAGCTTGGGGAACAGAGTGATTTTTCCAAGTGAGAATCGAACTCGCAACCATCGCAATTCCAAACGCTATTCCACAATGGTCTCTAACATTTGAACCAGTTACCCCCATTTAAGGCTTTCTAATCACGATTTTCTATACAAAAGCTCTAAGACAATAGATTCGTTAGGATGTTGATTTTTCGTAAAACGAATTGGTACTGTGAATATTAATGAGGCTGAATTTTGTTCGAAGACTTTTTCTTTGAATTTTAAATAATTTTGTTTTGTTTTTTTTTTATTTGGATCGCGGGATCGTTATATTTGGAAAATTATTTATGTTATGTATATATAGAGATGCTATTAATTACAATTACTTAATATTTTGGGAATGTATATTATAAAAATATTGTTTTATACTAAGATCTTGTAGGCTTGTTGACATTTTTCATAACAATTTGATACAATTTTCATGTAAAATCATCGACAAAATTCAAAATTCTGTAAATCTTAACCTTTCCTTCGTAAAAATTTTTGTTTTTTTCTCTTTTGACCGTAAATTTAAATTTTTAATTATTAAGTAGCAACATATTCACTCCATGTTTTATGTATAAGTGGAAACTTTATTGGCAATTGGAATATGGATATGTATTATACTAAAAAGTATTGTAAAATGCTGTTTGTTTCCCAACTTAAAATAAATAAATAAAATAAAATAAATTTTGCGGCATTGAGCTGCGCCTCTCAACGAGGAATATAGTGTGTGTGTGGGACGGAGTGTCTCAGCACTACGTTTCTTCTGCTTACCTTGCTATATGTAAGTTGCATACAGTGTAACAAATCTCAGCTATATTTCAATCGGTTCAGTTGTTTTTCATCAGTTTAGTACCCCTGTATTTTGAAAGGTAGGAAATAAATATACACACATAAACTAGAAAGGTTAATTTGTGCAGGCATACGCCGTAACCGCTATCTCAACGTTAAAAATAATAATTTTAGGAAATTAAAGCGGTATTCATAAAATAAAAAACATTTGAATAACATAATTATTGCTTTTGTGTATACTTACGGCATCACTACGGCAAGTCAACATCACAGTTGACGCTGTATCCTGTGTGTAAGGTAGGCAAAGGGAACCTAAGCAAGACACTCCATTTGAAGAACGGAGTTTCTTACACTAGGTTCATTTCCCAACACTTCCATTTCCCAACTTACACCGTTTTTATGAGGCATTACGTGTTGAGTGGTGGAACTCAACATCACACTTTGTCTCGTTATCGGAGCAAATATTTTTGTCATGGAAAAGATAATGCAAACGAGCGCACGGGTCACCTGATGGTAAATAATCCGTCATCCATCACCCCGTGTAAAACTAGAGAAGCTACAGGTGCATTGCTGGCCTTTGAGCTAGAGATAGACGCGCGTTTTGAAGGTATCCAAGTCGTATTGACCTTGAAACGCCGCCGAGGCAGGCCATTCCAGTTGCGTTGCGCGTGGAAGGAAATGCCTACGGAACCGCACAGTAGCGGAGTGCCACGTATCCAGATGGTACGAACGGTATTTTAGCTTGTGACGTACTGTGTGGCTAGAAAATTCAAGGTCAAACAGTTCCCCAGAACACGCTCCATGATAAGTACGGTAGAGAACGCACAGCGAGGAGACATCTCTACGAAAAGCCAAAAGTCAAGCCTTTTAGATATCACTGGGTACCCAACGATTCGAACGAATAAAACGGTTCAAATTATTATTGGGGTGCACTAGCCCAGAGATGAGAACAGTACTCTGTAACAGCCCGAACCTGGGCCCTATGCAGGCCCAATCGTTACTTTCGCGTGGTGTTCTATCTCTGCCGATGACCCCCAGTTTCTTTGAGGTCAAATCATCAAAAATCGCAATATTGGCAGTCACTAAAAACACTAACCCAATATCAGCATACTTGGCTGCTAAATGAGGAGTTTTCTAAAAAAATGGCTAACGCGTAAACTTGTGTATTCTGGGGATTGAATTGAACAAAGTTCTAAGAAGTGCTCCGTGCGGCGTGCCACACTCTATTGAGGGCCTTCGCCATGCCCAGATTAAGTGCCAGGCCCTCTCACCTGCATTCGATAGCTGCAGCCCAGTGGTGTGGGCGGAAATTGACCAATCGGTGATTCTCATATAAAATAAATTAAAATATTGAATATTTCATTCTCCCGAGTGGGAATTCAACCTACAGCCGCCGTATTTACAGACGGCCTCAAAATAAAATACATGCTTGGCTCTTACATTGTTACAGTGCAAACATTTACGCTGTATCCCGTATATAACGGGGTAAGTAGAAGGACAACTATAAGTGTGTTTGTGCAATTTTGGTGACATTGCTCGTTAAGTGGTGGAATTCAAATCCGCGCTTCGCTTACATGAGCGAGGAATTGAAACCACAACCATTGCGTTGACAGTGAGAAGTTGTCCCACAGCGCACAATAACCTGATGGACACTTCCTGTTGACATAAAAATATCTGTGTGTGGTAATGTGGAGCCCTACTTTTTAAAAATTAACCTTTCCTTGACGCGTCGAACCTACTACTCACAGCAAAACGCTAAAAAAAGAAAAACATGAAATTCAACGCCATCTTGTCTTGTCTAGACCGAGAAATTATTTAATGCTAGATATTCTGGGCGTGGTTAAATACCGCCCGCCCAAGTCGCCGCCCAATCACTCTACATCAAATGTGCTTTAGTACTAAACGGAACGTCGGCTAGAGAACACGTATTAATCTTGTTTCTTTATAAAATCATATAAAATATTTTTAAATGTCAATGAAAATCGCTAAGTAATATAAACAATTGTGTAAAATAATAAAATATCCTACTTTTCTTTAGTTTTGTGATCATTTTCTTGTGAAAACAAAGTATTTTTTGAAATTGTTTTCTGTTTGTTTACAAACAATAACTTGTGAGGTTGTTGGGGTCAAGGACATGTTGTTTATTTATATGGACTATTCCGTACTTTTAACAAAATTTTCGATTTAATAAACTAAGATTTTATTAACTCTATTGAAAAAAGGAGATTTAGGAATATTAGTTTCAAAAAAGTGTACGAAATCATTCAAATTGGATTCACCAAACAGAGAAGAGCCCCTCGGGGCCGCTACTAGCGCGAGGACCTCTAAAACCCTTTTAACCTCAAAGACTTTATTAGTCCATCCTTTCAACAATAACTCAAATACAAAAGATAACGATAAGCCTAGGTATTTACTAGAAACTCCGGCCAAAAGGAAGATACCGTTGTTAGAAATTCCCAAGGATTTTAACAAGAAGCCTAAACTTTACCAAAGCTCTGATGGATCTGAAATGGTGACCACCTCCATTCAAGCTGGGGACAGTAAAAATTTCTGTCAAACTGTAAAGTATTGTCATCATTGCTGTCACCATAATTGTGAGGATACAGTGAGTGTAGAGCCAAAACACTGCTCCAATCAAACTAAAGCAAAAACCTGTGCTGGACTGTCAAAATCTTGTGCTAGTGAACGGTCAAAATCCTGTGCAAACGGACTGCAGAAACTTTGTGCAAGTGAACTTTCCAAGCCTTGTGCTAGTGGACTGCAAATATCTTGTGGCAAAGAAATATTTAAATCCTGTGCAATAGAATTATCAAAATCTTGTGCTGGTGGCTTGTCACAATCTTGCGCAGAAATCTCTGTGCCCTGTGCTACTGAACTGTCTAAATCTGGTGACAGTGAACTGTCAAAATCTTGCTCCTGTCAAGGGCAAGCTGTAAAAGTTATTTTTGCGCCAGCCATGATGCCCTCTATGTTTCCGATGGCGGGCGTTCCTTATTTAGTCAAACCATCTGTAAAGTGTAACGAGAAGGTTAGTTGTTGTTTTAAAATAATAATATTTTAAATGATCGTTGTGTCGTACTGGCACAACGTCGAACTGGAACGAATTTAGGTGAAGCTTTACAGTAGTAGGTACAGCTTCCTGGCGGCCAAACTTATATTATTCATTAGAATAACACGTAGACTACATGTTTTATTGTGTTTTTTATTATGAGTGTATATATAATTGAATTTGAACTTGAATTAACAATATATAGGCTACAATTCTTGTAAGCATTAGTCATCATTTGGCTATAATATCGTCGCTAGTATTAGTGTAGATACAGAAACTAACTAAAAACATACTCGTATTTGAACTCACAGCCCTCCCTCTCATAAAGCTAGTCTATGAATAAAATTGGAATTGAGAGGGATTTTATTGAGCGTCTTAAACGAATGTTACACATTTACATTTATGTATTGCTTGATTTATGTTTGCCCTTTTTAAAGCGACTTTGGAAAAGAAATATTTTATTTTTGCTTTCACGCTGTATCCCGCTTATAGCACCGGCAAATGGAACCTAGTGCGGTCTGTAGATATACTCCATTCTCTATATTATATTTTATTTTTGCTTTCACGCTGTATCCCGCATATAGCACCGGCAAATGGAACCTAGTGCGGTCTGTAGATATACTCCATTCTCTATATTATATTTTATTTTTCTGTTTTTTTTTTCTGTTTTTTTATTTGTAGTGTGTTGTCAGTTCTTGCCACATTACATAACGGTAAAAAGAGGTAGTCGTATGGAGTAGATCCTTTTTGTTTGTAATTATATTGGTATATTTCAAGTCATTGAAATTTAATCGAAATCAGTCCAGTATTTCTTGAGATATCTTGTGGAATTGTATTTCTGTGATTTATAATACTAAAATATATTTTCTTTAATTATTTTTTTTAATTAACACTACACGTCCCCGTATAAAAAGGGAGGCAGTGGCGTCAACCTAGTGTGAAGACACTCCGTTCCTGGTTTGTCTTTTCGAACCCCCAATCATGGCATACAGCTACGGTAGCCTCTATTCAATAAAATAGGAAAATAGCATACAATCCTCATATAACTAAGCTTAAGCTGGATAACGTTTCTATCCGCATTGCCTATCCGGAAACACTTTGAGATGCTCGTAAATCTGTCGAAGGAGGGCTTGATGCACTTGAAATAATTAACATTGTGAATTGTGAATGTTCACATTTTGTTAACCGCCTTCTTTTCATAAAAGAGGAAGTTCTAGACCAGAGGAAGTCAACCATTTTTTTATGTTTGTCCGTCGATTTTTCCCTCATCTATGGACTGAACACGAATTCAGGTTAGTAAGTAATAACCGGGTGACACCTGACACCGTACCCTACACCTCTTTCACGTAAAAACTACTGATTACATATTTCGATGAAAATTTACTGTAATATAAGTAATTTATACAACAGAGAAACACCTAAGCCAAGCGTATAATATCTATCTAATCATTTTGTATAATATTACAACAAGCTTAAGCAGGCGAAGCCGCGTTTGGCGCTAACACTTTCAGTAAAACAAATTTAAGATATACTTAAAGAAAAGTGTGGAACAAAATAATATTTTCTTAACGCAGCTGCGGTCGAAAGATAGCGACCCTTGGTCAAACTATTCTGTACTATCGTGTATAAAAGTGGTTTTATTTTTTCACGCTGTATCCCGAATATAGCAAGGAAAGGGGATCCAAATATTAAGACACTCCGTTCTGCACTGTACCCGCAATTTTCGACGCACTGCGTCTTGATTGACAATAATCACTCTACCAACAATCTGTGCCCCTCAAGTGAATGATCGACAATCATTGCTCTTATAGTTAGAAGGCAGAGAAACTAGTTTACTACACCGTCCTCCATTTTCTGCCCAAAACACTGCGGAACTCAACGCCGCCCGCCGCCGCCGCCGCCGTCCAAGCAAACAGACTTGGACGGTTTTCAAGTGTGTCACCCTCTACGTAATTTTTTTTCACGTTTTTTAAAATAGCACTATTCATCTCAACTGTACCCATCTCACTGTTATGTTTGACTGCTGACCGCTGATAAGTGTGGAAATGTATTGCATTAAGCTATATGTTTTTAACCGATTACAAAAATTGGAGGTTATCAATTTTATGTGTATATTTGAAGTATTCGACTATGATGATCTATTTAGATTCTATAACGTAGTTGGATTTGAAGGCGCGCCTCTCGGAACCGTTCAAGCACTCTGACCACTACGCCATATCATTCTTTTCCAAGTGTGGAATAGTAGGCCAAGGAATGCGGTTCGGTGTAAACAAGGGGCGCGGGTTGAGTTCCTCCACTCAGCACATAATATGTCAAAAATTGGGTGAAAAAAGGGGAACGGAGTATCTTAAAGCTAGGTTTCCTCTGCCTGCCCTGCTGTGTGCGGGATACAGCGTGAAGTAATAAAATATTCCTCTCGAGCTATGGAACCTATGACGATCACATTTACACACAGACAACGACACAATCCGATTATTATCTATTAATATTATAAAATACTAGCGGCCCGCCCGCGGCTTCGCCTGCGTGAATTACTTTATTATTATTTCTGTCTCCATGAGTAGGTACCTACGTCCTATAAGTGACGTCTATGCAAAATTTAAAACTCCTAGCATTTGTAGTAACGAAGTTTCATATAAACTATCAACCCCAAAAACAACCCCTTAGGGGTCGAATATTGCAAAATCCCGTCTTAGCGAGCACCTACGTCCTATAACTAACTCTTATGCAAAATTTGAGATTCCTAGCATTTGTAGTTTCTGAGATTTCGTGATGAGTGAGTGACCTTTCGATTTTATATAATATATATATATATATATATATATATAGATGTATATATTATATAAAATCGAATAAAAAAATATATTAATATTATAAAAAATTGGATTCAGATGAAACTTTACAGTAATATAGCTTGTACATCCGAATAACACTCAAGATACAATTATTATTATTATAATTTTTTTAAATGATTTCACTATAATATAACAATAAGTTTAAGCGGGCGAAGCCGCGAGTGGGTCACTAGTGCCGTATAAGTCACATTTTTATGTAACCCATAAAGTCCATATTTCATGGGAATTACATTCAAACCACGAGCATGCTCACCTTATATTATACAAGTTGTTTTAAAAAAGGAAAATAATATTAATATTTTTCCTTTCACGCTGTATCCTGTATATAGCAGATGGGTAGTGTTGAGGCACTCCGTTCCCCATGCACTGCCTTGATCTCGTGACGTTGCTTGTACAGAACCAGAAGTCAACACCATGCCTCGATTAGATCTATTGAAACTCCAAATACCAAGTATACAATATATGTCTGTATGATTTTAAATAATGAAATTTCATGCTTTTTGGTGACACTAAACATACTTGATATATTTGGTCTAAGGATAGCGTAAAACGTTTTTCTTTTCAATTTTTACACTGTATCCCTTTTTTGCTTCTTTTTCCACATTCCAATTGACACCAACAATTGAAACCAACGACCGTCTTCACAGTGGTGACGCTGCGATAATGTGCCACGACAGCCTCAAATGTAAATGCTGTGCTGAACCACCATATGTATACGTGAAAAACAAGTCCAACCAGTATTTACAGAGATTAGGACGTTCAGCCAAACAAAGTCTTCAGCTTTGTATTATTCGTATAATTATGTAGAGAATATAAAGTGGAGAGCTAAGCAACTACATTTTTTGATGTCTCTGCTACGAACAAAAAACAGCGCTGTAAATAAATATATATACTTTTTTTCCCACAAAAAAACCGAGTTAAAATATATATTATTATAATTTGAAAGACGCCCTTAAATAAATCACCCTGTACACCCGCCTTATAATAAAGCCTTCGACTTTTATAGCGCATACGTGATACGTACAGGTTCACTTTCCAGTTAGTGTAATTTATGTTCAAGTAACATTTGATGCCAGTCGTAGCGCAAGAGCAAGGGTGGGGTTGATCACCTCGCACTGATAACAAGACAAAGCACGGCGTATTCAGAATTCGACAGAAAGGTGAGGAAGTGTCTTATAGGAAAGGAATGTCTTAACACTGGGTTCCCAAGTTCCTTCTGCTTACCATGCCTTATTTATTTTTAAAGTAATACACTGGTATATGATAGGTTATATTCACTACTTTGTAAAAATCTCCTAGTTTAGAGATACTCCATTATTTATTTAGCAGTAAAGGTAGGTAACCTAGTGTTAACAATACTCCGTTATCGCCACTCAATACGCAATGTCTCGAAATATGAGTGGTGCGTGAGAAGCGGTGTGTCTTGACACTAGGTTCCACCTAAATACCGCGTAAAGCTAGATTATCACATCGACCACTCGGATGCTGTGTAGATAACATCTCCATCATTTTAAACATTCAATGCTTTTAGTGTCAACTTAAGCGTAAAGTGTCTTAGAAATTTTAAAACTTATAATATTACAAGTCATCTGAGGGCAGTCAAAATTTTCCTTATAATTAGACTCGTTTGTAAGAATTTTTTTAGATCCTTTTTGGGGTTTGGTTCAAGAGACAGAAGAATATCAATTTGTATTTGGTAGGTATGTTTTGTTAAATTAAAATATTTAGATTATTTAAGTTCCCGGGGGCACCTGTACAATATTGACGACACAGTTGGCCAATTTTTCGTAAAGATGATGATGATTAATGTAATCACTATAAGCCAATTTCTTTAATTTGCCGGATTAAATGCCGTTTTTAAGGTTCCGTATCTCAAAATATATAAAAATTGTAACCCTTATAAGATAATTTATATTTCTGCCTGCTTGTACATCTGTGAAGAACATTTTTCTGAAGATCACGTGAAGAGCCATTTCACTTAAGCTTGTTAACTTTTATGATTCGAATTGAATCCTCAATGAACTTCTTTAAAAAAACTTCCGCTTCACCGTTTTTTTTCTTCTTCCTTACATTCTTGGTCGGTATATTATGTATAGGGTTAGGTTAGTTAATGGTCATGTTAGGCTTGAGCAGACAAGCTACTGTAATTGTCCGGTAAACTGTGTGTTAACGATGGTGTCGAATGTAGGTGTGTCTGCAAACGAGAATTGCTTAGACAATCTGATATTTGAGCGACCGAATCCACTGCGTCATTACAATATTTCTAATTAATAAAAAGTAATCATACCAACTGAATTGAAAACGCCCTTTTTGAATTCACTGAAAATTGATTGAAAAAAGGATTATTTTCTCTATTGCCCGCTCTCTCTCATGAGTTATTCCACACATTAATAGGCTAAGTTTCGTCAAGTGTCCCGGGGATCGCTAATAAGCATACAAATGGTTCTTTACACTTCACCCTAATCACGATTGTCTTAGGTGCTTAAAAATTGGGGTTTGAAATTAGTTTTGGGGGGTAGGGTAGCAGGTTCCTTTTTTTCATGCTTTTCATAGTAAAGTAGATATTTGCGGAACTCGACGCGCTCTCTCTATCAGAGCGGAAATAATAATATTTTGATTATATTATAATAATTATTCTCCGAAGTGGAACAGAACGAATAATCATCTCGTTGACATTCTGTCACAGGTACCAGATGGCTGCATCAAACTAGATGGCTGAAACCTAGTGCCTAGTCACTCCGTTCTCATTAAGATACTGAAGTTCCCCACAGCAGAACTGAACGCTGTCCTTTGCCAAGTGGTAATCAAACCCACAACCGCTTTACAGCCACACGCCTCTCAACATAAATGTAAAGATGTACAGACGACGTTATCGTATCAATATATTAAATTGTGAACATTTGGACACATCTGTTAGTTCTAATATCTTTTTTTCCAAGGGCGTCGTTTTAGAGGGGTTGTAGATTTATTATAACACTAGCTTTTTACCGCGGTTTTGCATGGCTTTTCATTAGAATCATTTGTTTTTTAGCTTCACGCTTAAGTTAGTAAAAAAAATAGGAATTTTAATTTTTGTAGGATAGGCAGAGAGATGTAAGCATTGCATACGAGTATATGGCACATTGAGGCCATCGTGGTGCAGGGGTGCAAGCGTGGTTGTGAGTTCGATGCAGGCAAGATACTTACCATTTAAGTGGGGAAAGGAAGTGTCTTAACACTAAGTTCCCAGGTTCTTTCTGCTTACTCTGCTATGTGTCAGTGCAGGAACGACGTTAAGCTGAGAGAGAATAACAAATATATCTATATTTATATATTGTGGTTTCGATGCACAATTACTTCTTTAGTAAGCAGATACAACCCGGCGGTGAGTGCTATTGTCTCTGACACAAATTACAGAGCAGAGGGTATAAACACTACGTTCTTTTGACTTACCCTGCTGTTGGGGAATTTATTTATTTATATTGTTGTGGCGTGTTTTGTGTTTTCTACTAGAATAAGGAAATAAAAATATTTATTTCATCCTCATGGGAATCGAACCCACAACCGTTGCGCTTACAGTCAGATGTCACGATGGATTCAATAATCTTTACTTATCAAATTTGAATCTACTACCCTCCTACTCCTACTCCTTCTTCTCCTCCTCTATCTACAGAAACATTTCATATACGTTTTTGTCATTTGAACAAGAAATAAACAGAGTCACGCAACAACGGTTTCAATTTCACGTTTCGAATGTTTCATACGCTGTCATAATGTGGAATGGAATTTTATAAGAAACGGGGTTTAAATTTATATGTATGTTTGTCTGTCTTCACATATCTCTAGAATAGCAGTTTCAACATTCCATTTATAAGTCGCTAGTTTATTAGGTAGATTAGTTTTCTTTAGGTAAAAGTAAATAAATTGTAATCACGCGTAATTATGACGTAGCTTGACAAGCACGTATGGCTTAGTGGTCGGAGGACGCTTGGACAGTGAACGAGATGGATTGGTTCAAATATCGATGCGTGACAATTTTTGTACATTTTCTAAAAAGCATTTTTATGTCAGGTTGGAACACAAAAATTATAAAAAAAAACTTAAAGTAACAGAACTAAACATATTAAAAACACGTCATGTCCTCATTATACAACGAAATCGTAAAGAAAATAATCTTTTTAACAATGAATAAAAAGAAGCGTTTCGATCCCTGCGCCGTTTTCGATGCAAATTAGATGTTTAAATAAAACATTTGTTTGAGGAAAAATTCTCCTAGCTTTGAATTGATTAACAAGTAT
>DWNA01002495.1:0-11615 GCA_018249835.1 Heliconius besckei
TGTGTGACTAAACCCACAAACTGTCATTGAAACGGCTGGTGAAGTAGGTCATTAATTGTTTTCGTAAATAAACTGGCACTAATACCAAATGTCAAACAGTGCGTACTTTTTTTTGTCCAGTACTGTAAATCATTAATTGTTCCATATATTTAGATAACTAAACAAAACCTAAGCGAGATAATGCAAGCGCGTCGCAACGAGGTCGACGTGAAGTTGTTGCTGTACGCCATACAGAAGACCTACAATTTCGAGCTTTTACTACATAAGCGGTTTGTTGGTGAGTTATACATACATAGACAAACAGACATTCTGGAGGCATTACTTGTTGAGTGGCCGAACTCAACGCCGAATAATAATCGGACGCCGGATGGAAATAAACACACGAGCAGATAAATCTGATATTAAATACATTTTTCGCTCTGGTAACGAGGCAATGTCTGACGTTGAGTTCCGCCACACAACACGCAATGGCCCTAGAACACGGTGGATTTTTTTTTAAAAATAATTCTTAAGATTAACTCTTCAACCAAACACCTAAACACTCTTCACGATTGAAACGTTAGTATAGAAATGAGTAATATTGTATAACGTGCTTACATTTATTTTAGGAACAGAGTTAGGTGCAGAAAGCACTGATGGTACAACGGAAAAGCTACCATCTTTGGATGACGATGAAAAGGAGGTAGGTGCAGTTGTACTTGTAATACTTGTAATAGTACTTCCGATTGTCACTCGGGAAAAATAAGTATTCAATATTTTTATTTTTTCGTTCTGTTGTCCAGACAAAGAGCGGCGTTGAGTTCCGGCACTGAACATGCACTGCCTCCAGGATTCAGTAAAAAATGGGGAATTAATATGTCTTAATGGGAATGGAGCGTTTTAATACTAGGTTCCCTATGGGTAATCTATGTGCTGAATAAAGCGTCAAGCTAAAAAAGAATAACAGCATTCTATTATGCACATCTTCTCTATATAAACTATAACTGTATTAAATCTTATATCAATCCTCGTAATTTTCTTAAAAAGGGGTACAAAGTTTTTACTTCATATCTATAAATAAATCTATCTATCTTGTTTATATTTGTTCAGTTGGACGTGTCAGGGACAGAGACGGGCCCCTCCCCGTGGGTGGGGGTCATCGGCGCATGCTTCGAGCCGCACCTGTCGCTCTACATCACCAGCCTCGACACCAACCTGCGCGCTCTCATGGACAGGTTCATACAGGTACTGTATACTGTATACAGGTTGGTATTATGTGGATATATTCCTATGTATACAGCTAGTAGTATTATTCACATGTTCATACAAATACGTAGTAATATTATATGGACAAGGTAATAGGATTATGGAGGGATGCATAGGTCATATAGGTGCTATTCTAATATTAGATAGAAAAAAAGTTTGTTTGATTAAAAGTAACAGAATCAAAATCAAATGGTTGATTGATGTAACCGACTGTTTCATGTACACATCGGCGGAAAAAAATAGTCACGTTATGTGAGCGTGCGTGCGTATGTGCGTTTGTGCGTGCGTGTTTGCGTGCATGTGTGAGTGTGTGTGTACGTTAATTTATGGTTTATGTTTAACGAGCAGGACGCTAAAACCCTGGAGCCGGGCGGCGGCGTGGGCAGCGGCGCGGGCGCTGTCATGTCAAGCTGCGCGGACCTCTTCCTCTTCTACAAGAAGTGCTTGGCGCAGTGCGCCACGTTGTCCACCGGGGAGGCAATGCTCGGTAAGATTGTTGATTATAATAGTTGTTTCATTGTTTATAATTAGAGTTTTGATTACTTTATCAACTATTTAAAACACCTAAAATAATTTTTCATTCTCAATACAATTATTAAGTTCTTGATTGCTGGTACTTTATTTCCATATTACTTTATACAAAATTATTTAAAAATTAACATCTGAAATAAGCATAAAGCTTATTTTATTCAATGCCAAGAACGAATGGTTTTTTTTTTGTGTTGGATAGTTTATGTTTTGAGTAAGACATACAGGCTAGGTTATATTATTCAACGTAAATTTAGCTCATTGTTCCTGCAATCAAAGTACTTTGGACATGTCATGTGATAGACACAATGAATAGTTATTTCCACTCGACCCTGTAAACGGCTGCGCAGATTTTGTTTAGGATTTTACTTACTATTAATAACTTGCCTCCGGAGTGCAATAATGTCCGTTTACTCCACAGAGTTAGCCGGCGTATTCGGCAAGTACCTACGCGAGTACGCGAGCACGGTGCTTGCTACGGCGCTGCCCCGCTCGGGGGGCTCGGGCGGCGGAGGCGCGGGGGCGGGGAGTGGCGGCGTGGGGTCGTTGTCCTTGGTGTCCAACCTACACTCACTGCATACGCTGTTGAGGGATGACGCTGCACCCAGGTGACGTATACGTAGTACACGCACACGCACACTCTCACATATATAACATATATGCACAATTGTACATGTTGTGGTTGTATAGTAGAATTGATGATTTTCGTCGCGCAATGATATATGGACGTTGACTAGATGTATAATAACATATGATCAAGCAATGACGCGACTTTTTATCAAATGGTTGAACTTATTTTGAAGATATTGTCACTTCTGAAAATTTAAGTTGAAAAAAATTAAGTTCTTAAAAGTACTAAAACTTTTACTTTATTTTTTATCCTATTCAAATAAATCAATTGAGAAAATATTATATTATATAAAAAAGAAAAATAAACAAACACTTTTCTATCTCAACAGATACACAAAACAAGAAATATCAAAAATCACAAGCGTAATCACAACCTCTGAGTACTGTCTTGAAACAACTGTTCATCTCGAACAGAAATTAAAAGAAAAAATCTCCCCTAATCTATCAGATAAGATAGACCTGGCTCCAGAACAGGACCTGTTCCACAAGATGATCAGCAACTGCATCCAACTCCTCGTCCAAGATTTGGAGATGGCTTGCGAACCAGCTCTACAAACTATGACTAAAATATCTTGGTTGAACTTCGACAACGTGGGTGACCAAAGTTCTTATGTCACACAAATTATTATGCACTTAAAAAATACGGTACCAAATTTAAGAGATAATTTGGCGTCTTCACGAAAATATTTTACCCATTTCTGTATAAGATTTGCTAATTCATTTATACCCAAGTTTATTCAGAATATATACAAATGTAAACCTATTTCGACTGTCGGTTCGGAACAATTATTGCTAGATACTCATATGTTAAAAACAGCTTTATTAGAACTACCCTCCATAGGTTCAGACGTGAAAAGACAAGCGCCTTCAACATACACTAAAGTAGTAATAAAATTAATGACGAAAGCGGAAATGATTTTGAAATTGGTGATGGCGCCTCTCGATGGTAATTTAGAGGGTTTTGTCTCCCAATTTGTACAATTATTACCGGAAAGTACTTTGGCTGAATTCCATAAGGTCTTGGATATGAAAGGGGCGAAGTTGTCAAAAGCCCAGCTCGGTTCTTTAGACGTGTTATTTAAAGAAATTACTAAAATCGCTCATAATGATAATAATAAATAAAATATTAAATCAGCCACACGTTTAACCGCGCATACTGACGAGTAGGTAGAAAAAGTCTATAGTTAAGACACTCCGTTCCCCACTTTCCGCCGTATAAATAATATTTTATTTTGTGTTATAGTATTGGATACATTTAATGCAACCAGTGTTTGTTTGATGCTTTGTTTGTTTATCATCTAATTATTAGTGTTGCTAGGTTTATAAATTACAAAAAGTAAAAATGCTATATGAAAGCAAGTGGATTTATTTTTGTTTATATTTTTTTAAACTAAAGAAAAAAGAATAGTTTTTTATTTTTTACTAATGATTATAAATGTCACATGTTTTTATTTATAAGCCTGATAATACTAAATCAATAACAGCTATTTAAAAGTATAATTGAGAATAATTAAGTATTAAGAATAATATTATTATAATAAATAAATTATACAACATGATTGATATTGATCTCTTACAACTATTTAAAAAAACCACTTTTTTTTTTATAATATGCTATAAGCGGAAACGATCTTTGACTACTGTTAGTTTAAATTTTGTCAATATATGTCATTGTTTATTTATCGACAGTATCTATTACCTTCACTCCTTTCTAACGTCTTGATAAAGTGTGAATCTATTACGCTAAGGGTAGGTAAAGAGAACTTAGAGATAAGACACTCCCTTTTCCACTTTTCCCTTGATTTGAACCAGTCGTTTGAGTGCTGATACTGAATATGTGAAGATGTATTTATAAATAATGTAATTAAAATATTCATCGATTTTTATATAAATTTTAGTTAGCAAATCAACATTCCACGTTATATGTCGTTTGTGCAATAAGTTAAGCGATGTTTTTATATATTGGAAATATTTATTGATAAATAAAAATTGATAATAATTACTTATTTGTTTTATTAATCCAATATCGGCGTGTCTACCCAAATTAAAAAACCGGACAAGCATGGTTCGACCGCGCCCACCGAGGGTTCCGTCCAAAACTTTCAGGTCTCGAGCTTTTCTTGAAATTAAGCTTAGCCAGAGCCCTTTTATCTTAACTTGAACTAGTGGCTTTTATTTCAAGTTTAGCCCACCTTTTAAGGCTGTTTAGGATTTTACAAATGTATAGTTTTAATTTTTTTTCCTGAACTAGTACTACTTGTAGATCCTAGCTGCCAAATATCATAATTCTAGGTCATCTGGAAGTATTCTATTAATTTTGATTCTCTTTATAGTGTCGAAATACGCGTTTTTTGCGATATAAACGACCATATCTTTTTTTTACGTATTTTGTAGAAATATATTTTTTTCTATATTGTTCGATTAATTAAATCTAAGTTATCACTCGCACGAATGCAAAACTCAGCATAAGCTTCGCGCTTACGCGTCATAACTCCTAATTTATTTTATATATATGTGAAATTTAGTACAATTACCTATTAAAACCATCTAACTCCGCTTTTCTCGACTTCACCGATAGAACATCTGAACTTGTCTACTCAGGCATCATAATTCAAACACAAAATTTTACGTGGTTATTTTTACGACCAATCTAATTGTATAAATCAAGTACAAACAGGAAGCTTGCCAATAAAATAAATGAAAAAAGTTTTCTTGACCTTGAATTAGGTAGATACGTCCCGAGTGAACCCAGCAACTGGCATCCATAATGGTCGTCTTTGTCGAGAACAACACATTATTCAATATGGAACTTGTTTCTAATTTCAATATCTGTTTTGGTAACTTCATGTTATCTAAATTAGAATAAATAAATTACCGTTATATTACCCCGTTACGGGTTCGAGTCACACTTGAGGAAATGAAATATTTACTATTTTAATTTTCTTATTTTCCTAACGAGGCTAAGCGTAGCGTTGAGTTCCGCCATTTAACACGTAATACCTCTAGAATTCGGCGGAAAATAGGAGACAGGAGTGTCTTAGTGGGAACGGAATGTCTTAAACACAGTCTTAACCATAAGGTCCAAGTTTCCCTTTGTCTACTTTACTTTGTGCGGGATACAGCGTGAAGCAAAAAATGTGTTTATTATAAAACCATTTACAAAATTGTAATTTTAATATATACATATAAGTTTAAGTCCACAACAGTAATGGTAATTACTCTTAAACTACGGTACCAAAAAATACAAAATAATTTCAAAAACAGGATAAGGCATAACGACATATTTACCTTCGCCTTTCCGGTGTTTAAAAACACTATCAATTGTAAACATCGAAACGTCAGTGTCAAAGTAACGCTGGCTCGAGGCACCCGCGTTTACTTTTAATATTCAAAAAAATGAAATTGCCGGTCCGTAAATGCTATCATGCGGCAAAAATAGCTTTCTTTCTAATATTTGTGGTGACTGTATTAAGTTTATTTGAGCATTGGCGTGGTGGTAGACGTTCTACGAGCGCTCAAAGTTTAGATCCTGAAGAGGAATATGAAAGGGAAATTTTAGAGGATGAAGCTCGAATAATTCCTGGTTTGGGGGAAGGTGGTGCTGCAGCTCATCTATTTGGTGAAGCGAAACGCTTGGGTGAAGAATCGGAAAAGAAACTCGCCATAAATGTGTACTTGAGTGACCGCATCGCGTATAATAGAACTTTAAAAGGTAACTAGGAATTAATTAAAGAACAGTTAGTTGTACTGCCGGTCTACTTATTTTATGAGTTTTTTGTTTATTGTACGCTTATTGATAAACTTCATTAAGTAAGTGGTAATTAAAAATATAAATGAAATCTTTACTGCATTGCATATAGTTACAGAGATTATGCCTTTATAGAACACTAGCAGACTCAGGCGGCTTCGCCCGCTTGAATCATACGAATATTTCTTAAATATATTTATGAAATTATTTTCAGTTTAGAGGGTGAATTATAATAAACCATGAAAAACATGTGCAATGAAATATTTTTAAGAGTCAATTTAAAATTTTATAAAAATTTTCCATATACACTTTCAACCTCTATTTCATCCTTTTAGGGTTAAAATTTTTCATAATCACTTTTTAGTGGATGTCCAGATTACGAAAATAAACATCTGTCCAAATTTCATGTTTCTAGTCCTCAGTCGATGGGAACATGTCCTTTTATATATATAGATTATATAATTTTCTCCATACACTAATATGTATTATAAAATTTATAAAAAGTTTGTTGAATCAGGTAGACTTTTGGTTATCAAAAATAAACTAGAAGTGTAAGCAAAAACATTAAAAAAAAACAAAAGTTATATTATTTTTATTAACATTTATTTCTTTACATAGAGTAGCTTGTGTTGCAGAACTGCCATCAGGCTCTATAATTAATTAATCTTATAAGGTAAAAATTAACTTATCTTCCTTTTTTTATACTGTAGATCACAGAAACCCAGCATGTCAAAGAGTAGTTTATGATGCAGAACTGCCGTCAGCCTCTGTAATTCTTATCTTTCACAATGAACCATACTCAGTTGTTGTGCGAACTATCTGGAGTGTCCTGAACAGTGCTCGAAGAGACCAACCATGGTATAAGAAAGCTAATTTTGTTAATAGAGAAACAGGCAAAACTATGAGACTGGGTAAGTCAATAGAATCTCTTTTTTTGTTTAGAAATGAGTGTATCGTTTTTTTAACATTTTTAGAGTTTTTTAAATTTTTTGTGTTACTCCATACTTTTTTTAACACTAAATATATTTATTTAAGGTTACCGAGGCCAAGACCCGAACTCCCAATTTGTATATCTAAAGGAAATAATCCTAGTGGATGATAATTCTACTTTACCAGAATTAAAAGGAAAACTAAGTCACTATATTCGTACTAGATTGCCACCAGATCTTATTAAAATATTGAGATTACCTGACCGGTGAGTAAATTAATTATATGTTTGTATCATTTACTTTGATACTATTTATTGATGTTGTTGTGCCGCAGTTTGATAGTGTCTGATTGTATGCAAGACAGTTGTGGGCTGTACTTCCAATTGGGGTACAATTTATTTTCATTTCCCCCCTCTGGTAAAGCAAATGCGATGGTGGGATCTACCACTCAACACATAAAATATCTCAAATTCGGCCAGTGAGTTGAGATTGCCTATTTTATATTAGTATTTCTATAGAATTTTTTATATTGTTGGATTTGAACCTACATTTTTTCTTGTTACTTTGCATAATATACTCATGAATATGTGTAAAATGGAATGGAAATTTTATCTAGATTTGTTGAATTTTTGTGATTATTATAATTAGTAAGTGAGAAATTGCGCAAATAGCAAGTTATGATATTACAAAATAATTGTCATATGTTTTGTTTTGATTTGGTTTTTATTTTATAATTTATATTTTTAATTCTTTTATAAAAAACACACGGGAAGAAGTTTATTCATTAAAACAACTTTTTTTATTTCATTGAAATATTAAGATAAATAAAAGGAACTGTAATGTTTATAATAGCTCTAAGATTTTTAGGTTAATTACAAAAGAAAGGCTTATCAAAAAAAAATTCTAGAGGCTTGAGTGTGTCTGTAAATGCTACCGTTGTGGGTTTAATTCCCACGAAAATTAAATATTAAATATTTAAATTTTCTTGCTCTGGTAATACGACAACGCGCAGTGTAGAGTTCTGCTACTCATCACGTAATGTCTCGAAAATTTAGTGGTGCGTGGGGGATATCATCATCTGATACAGTACGAAATTATAAAAAAAATATACAAACATCCTAGGATAGGCATAACCCAAGCTCGTCACGCTGGTAGTAAGTCAGCTATTGGTGACGTCATCATCTTCCTAGACTCCCACTGCGAAACAAACAGAGACTGGCTCAGACCTCTGTTACAGCACATAAAGGATAATAGAAAAGCAGTTTTAACACCCATTATTGATTTATTGCAACAAGATACTTTTGAATATCAAGCGGGAAATATAATGGAATTTGAGGTGATTTTTAATTTGGGGGGTTGTAGTAACTTTTATATGTAGATTTTATGTTTTAGTAGATATTTTGTATTAGACGTGCCTTCGTTGTATTCATTTTTGTTATTTTGCCTTTTGTTTTAGTTTTCGTTAATCTAAATACTTAATTTCGTCTTAGTTAGTTGCTTATTTGTATCTTTACTCATATTTTTATATTCTTTGTGAATTATTCTTAGAAAGGTACTTGGCATGGCATAGCCATAATAATTGTTTCTATTATCTAACTTAACCAAACTTAATCTTCTAAAAACATGACATAACATAAGATTGTATAAAAAACAGTGTAGGACTAACGCGAGCACGACTCGCCGGAGCGAGATACTCGACGGGCGATGTATTAGTCTTCCTAGATGCACATTGTGAAGCTCAACAAGACTGGTTAAGGCCACTTTTACAGCAAATAAAGGATGTTAACCATACAATCGTAGTCCCCATAATAGATGTCATCGAAGCTTCAAATTTCTACTACAGCGTCCAAGATCCGGTCACGTTTCAGGTGTAGATCGGCTGTGTGATATTTCGCGCTTATTTTTTTTTAAATGTTAATTTATTCGATTGTAAATAATACGTATAGTTGTGGACCTAATTCTCAACCTTGAGGAACACCCTGTTATATAAGTTAGTAAATACAAAATATTGTAATATTTATTTGAAGATTTTATAATGCAACAATTGTAAATATTACTTTACAATCGATAAATCAACGTTTTTCAAGAATTTCGATGTATACACTAGATTTTTTCTATCAATTACATCTCCACGTTGCAATCACGTGTTGTCGCTTTGTTATTGGTTTTGCACTTTTTACTTTTTATTGCCCACGATTGTTTGTGGCAATTTTACTATTGTATTTTTTCTTTTTTAGGACGTGACTAGTCTTCCGTTTTTATTTGCACAAATGGTTTTTCCTTATTTTTACACTGTTTTATTATCACTATTAAGTATATGTGCTTTCAATATTAATATAAATTATTATAGATTGTAGATTTTATCTTATTGTTTAACTTTTTATGATAAATGTAAGTAACCTTTCGTTACACTTCACGTTGGAAATAATTACAATATAATAAATATTTATACAGTTACGTATAGGAAGACAGTAATTTCTAAATTACTTAATTAAATCTTCTTAATTTAAACTTCAAATAAAAAAATAAGAAATTCTAACATAATATACATATCTTCACAATAGGTTTATAGACTATCCCCGGTGGCCCGGTGGACCCCCCCGGGTGGTTCAGGGGCTCTGAACCGTGTGCTCTTATGGTAAAGACTAAAGACGGAACTGATTGTAAGATAAAACATATATATATACATACAGTACGGTAGACGAGTCGTGGCCGCCATAAACTTAGCTGCAAAGATTTGATTTTAGGATTTTTCTTTTTTTTTTTCCTTCCCGACTGAACAATGCCCAAAATACTAACTTGAAGGCGTCCACGAAACATCGGCCGTACCTACTGTACTTTATCGAGATTATCTTTTCAAAAGGCAAGGTTTAATGCGAGCACGTATAACCGGTGCTCGCGCAGCTCGCGGCGACGCGCTTATATTCCTCGACGCGCATTGCGAGACCGGTGATGATTGGTTGAGGCCTCTACTTCAGAGGTTAAGACACAAAAGAGATTCAGTTCTAACGCCTTTGATAGACGTGGTCGATCAGACCACCTTCCAACTGGACGCTGCCGAGCAATTTCAGGTTATTTGAGGTTTTAAGGGTCTTTTGGATCTGTTTAGGTTAGGTGAATGTTTTATTAATATTCTAATGTTGAAGGCTTTGGGTTAGTACTGTATAGGAGGAATATGTTTTTGTAAATGAAAGTATGGACAGAAATCAAATACGTTTATATATGTATTATATTTACAGTGCATGGTACTTTATTGTTACTGATTTTTGGTTATAAATAAATAAAAAGATTTTTGCTTAAGCAATATGATTTCTTATAATTATGCAAAATTAAATATAATTGCAATTTGTCTAAAGAATATATATGTTAGAATATAAGTATATATAAGAATATATATAATATTTAAATGGAGTTTAAGTGCTCAAATGTATTTTCTATAGCGCGTTATATTATTAAAATCTATTAGGTGATGAGTCCATTACTTTAAATTAATATTGAGAAATGTGGCTACATTTCTCTCTCAAACGAAAAGGAAACAGAAAAATCACATTTCACCTTATCGCTTTGTTATAAAATTGTCGTTTAATTCTAAACCGCTCAGAAGTAACGATCGTGGGAAGGCTCTCAGGCGTGACAGTGTTGACATACATACATACATAATACAAAAATATATAAACATTTCTCATCTAACCTGAAGTAATTTATATTTAACTTGTTATTTATTTACCTACTAAAGAAACGATTTTTTTGATTTAAGTTTTTTTTTGTTAAAAATAATAAGAATGTAGGGGAAAAAATATATATATCTATGTACCCAACTTTACGCGGTGATTGTAGGTTTCATTCGAGTGTTAATAGTTTAAGTAAAATTTTGTATAATAAAATTATAACTATAGAAAAAAAAAGCAAGACTGCTAAAGTATAAGCAGATGAAATAAACACGGAAGAACAATTATCCCAATATCTATGAGAATTACCTATATAGGTACAATTCTACTGTGTGTTTATTATTTTATCGATCATAGTTTCGACTAAAATAACTACATACACTTATGTATACAAATAAGCTAGACTAAATATTCGACTAACATAATTTTCATAGATCTTGCTGTACCTGGTCAAAAACCATCCACCAGTTTGGGTTGTAGGTACGCACCGAAGAAATAGACGTACATACATACGCTCGAATAGCTTTACCTTCTTTCTGACACAGTCGAATAGTAAAAGTAAAGTAGTATATTTGCTAGGGGATAAATTTTGCGTTGTTAAAAAAATATATTGTTTTATTATTTTATTCTATTGGTCTCAAATAGCGATGGTATCTTTATTATTTATATTGTACCTTATTTCAAAATTCTTTCCACTTTTCAGAGTTTTCCTAGCACTCACATTTTCACTATTCTCTATAACTTCTTTTTACTCTACGCTGTAAGACCAAGTAACTTTTATTAACATGATATTTCTAACGCTTTTTAGTTCTTATTTCTTGTAATATTTTTTGTATTTATTGTAGTTAGAAGTAGCTACATTTTAGC
>DWNA01002496.1:0-11614 GCA_018249835.1 Heliconius besckei
AGTACAGAAAACTTACGACAACAGAAAAAATGTGTACAATGGATAGTTATCCAGTTAAGTTTATCTCTAATAGAGATCTCTACCAGAAACCCTTGAATGTAGGGGATGTTGAAAGAAATGATTCGGGTGCGGTATTTTAATATAATGTTAATAATAACAATAAACCTACATACAAATATCATATTAATCAATATTACTATACCTACATAAATATATACAATGACATAAAAGAGTTGAAACAGAAAAATATTAGCAAAATCGGTTCAGCTGCTCTCGAGATTTGCGGTTAGTAACCCATTCAGCGATTAGGTAATTTTTATAAATAAGATATTTCGTATATTTTTTTGATATTTTAAAATTATTTTTGCCTCGTTACAGAGTGAGATAATGAAAATATAAAATATTTCATTTCTTCGAGTAGGAATCGAACCCAGTACCTGTCGTGTATATAGTCGCGTGCTTGTGCCACTGCGCCACAACGTAAATGTAATATTTTTTTCCTGTGATACACATATATATATGTTACCGATTTATGGTTTTTTTTTTAATTTTTTTACTTAAATTGTATATATGTACTTAAATTTCTATCATTTGGTGTTGAACCATTTCAAATAATAATTATGGTATTAAAAAACGTCAAAACAAATGTTTATTACGCAGAATAAGTTATATTAAGACGACTGACGAATTATATGTTATAAAGTTTAGCTGGGTAACTGGGTTTCCACATTAGATCCATTTTTTTTTTATGTCAACAGAAAATGCTCATCACGCTAAATAACTTTTCCTAAAGCGTTGTATTGATATCTCTTATAGATAAGGCGGGCTGCTAGGGCTTCACATCAGGTATTCGGGCTATCAAAATAAATTATAGCCTATATGTAGGCGAAGACTAATAGCTATGTAACAAAAGAAGTTTCATTTAAATCCGTCCAGTAATTTTTGAGTTAAAGAGCCACAACAGACAGACAGACAAGAATTCCAAAAAATATATTTTTACCTTCTATTAGTTGTATTAAGTTCCACTGAAGTGTTTTTTTTAGTCTATATTCAATGTACAGATTTTACCCCCTTTACATTTTTATTATATATAGATATATAGATATAGATTTCATTACTCCAATTGGGAATCGAATCCACAACCGTCGCGTTTACAGTCGCACCCTTCGCCACGAGACCCCTGAGGCCGACGTGAGCTTATTTCGATTCTATATATTACATGTACATACAACGTACAATTTATGTGCATATGAGTAATAATGCAGTACTCCAGGGTAAAGTACCTTTCTAATACAGATATATGTTCTAACAATAAAAATGGAAATTTGATTTATCAAGTATTTCTTTAGTGTGCCTTATTAAATACGTAGTTATATACAAACTATAATTTAGATATGGTGAAAAAAAAACATTTTATTCTTTATTTACTTTACGAAAGAAACAGCGGGAACAAAATCAGCAGTTTAAGACCATCTAAAAACCCAAATCAAATCAGCTTTCCACTGTACTCCGCACAGAGTCAAGTAGGCAGATGGAACCTAGTGATAAGACACTCCATTCCACACTTTCCACCGAATTCTGGAGGCATGGCCTATTAGTGTGAAACTCATCACCGCGCTTTGCCTAGATACCAGAGCGAAGATATTAAATTATAAATTTAAGTAAATATTTTATTTCGAGTGGGGATCGAGAATCGACTGTACAGCCTTCATTTATATTATTCCATGTACACTGTAATACGTCACAATCGCGACGTTAACCGTAAAATCACGTATGAAAACATGACAATACTATACTTTTGTAAAAAAAGATTGATGACATTCCTATACAATTTTTTTCAGAAGCTTAGTTAGAATGAGCATCGACTTTTCGACGCTTTTGATACTTTTACCGAGAAAAGCGTTACATATAATTATGTAAATCTACCTATTGGTTAAATAGGAAAATGGATTTTTAAAATAGAAAGAATTCTTTCCAATATAAATTTATAACTTTTATTTCCTCTCAGGGAAATAGATTATTTTCATTTAGTCTCGTAGACAACGTGAAGTGTTGAATTCCACCACTAAATACGCTATATCTCTAATTCGGAAAGCGAAGATTTCTAAGAAGGTGTGTTGCTTAACACGTTCTCCGAATAGACAATATGCACTATTAATTTTGCTTCTATGTAAGGTATATGTAAAGCCCGATCCCCACCACGAAAGAAAAATGAGTGAATAATGCTTGGTCGAAACAGACTCTTTTTGTAATAAAATAGGTTTACTTTTACACAAACAAAGAGTTCTGTATTTTGTAATTCGCTCAGCTCCCTAGAACCGAGAACCGAGAACCGAGTTAATTTCAACTCTTTCTGCTCATTCGGTCCTTTCCGCCCGACTATTTACAGGTGGAAACGCAAGTATGTAGTTTACTGTTGCGAGTTCAGCATAGTCCTTAAAGTATTCGCAAGTCATCGTACGACTCTCACTGACTCTCTTACCACACTATTTTCTCAAATGTTGGTAGCCTAAGGTCTAGATCGTCCCCCCCAAGTCCGGTGACGCTGTAGAAGATATTAGAGCAACAATAGCATACTGTTCATTCAAAAAATGAAAATTACTAATGACTAAAGGGTTTTCTCGAAATTGCGATGGAAAAAACACTAAATTTTACTTTTCAAGGTTCCTCGTTAGTAATAAAGCCTAAAGATAATTTGAACAATAAACAATTTATCTAAGTATATTAACTTCAGTCTCATCTTCCTAGCGAAATAACATACAAAGTAAAATAAATTTCATCCTGAAGCGAACTTAGAGAAAAATATTAAATTATTCTTTCTTTACTTTGAATTCTCTTTGATCTTAATTAGCTCTGCAATGTCTCTCGATTAAAGTTTGGCTCTATCTGCTTACGAAAACATATTCCATTTTGAAGCTATGAATAACATTTTTCATAATTTTAATATAATTATTATTGAAGTTGTCGTGGCGCAAACGTTTGACTGTAAACTCGACAGTTGTGGGTTTGATTCCCACTTGGCAAAATGAATTATTTTATATTTTAATTTCCTCGCCCTGGTAACAAGGCAAAGGTTAAATTCCGTTCAACACAAAATGTTATAACCTTGCAACTGGAATTAACGCGGCCCACCTGGACCACCTGGCCCCCCCTTCTTTACGCCCATGAACACCGCTCTTTCTTTTTATTTATATAAGTCGTGGACTATCCCTATAACGTGTTAGAACTTATTTAGTGGAACTAGGAAGCAAACTTCGGGTTTACGTAAGCTTTGTGTAATCTTGACAATGGTCTTAGCTCTAGTAGACAAAGCCAATACATAAACTATTAAACGAACAACTTCGTATTAATTTTGAAAGACCTTCTACAAAGACAGAGAGGGCTAGTGACAAATCACTTTATTTTTTTCTTTTTTACATCTATAACTTCATCTTGTGGGTGAAATACAAAATAAGAGAAAGAAAAGAAACAGAAATCGAGATTTTAAGCTAATTTATAGGAATAAGTAATACATATAATTACACATATTTGTACTTAATGTAAATTGTGCTTAATACTAAAATTGTTTGTTTACAATATTATGTATTTGAGTAATAAAAATAAGAGGATCAATTATTTGAATAAAAATTTTGAGAAAACATAAATAAAAAATACACAGTTTGTGTTTTCAAACGTATTTTCAATCTATACATAAAATTGTTAATTAATAGTTTAATTATGCTGTCAGTACAGTACAACATTAAATTTTACAAGAAACTTAATATATAAACATCACTTCAAAAATATATAAACATAAACAGTATTAGGTACTCAACAAAAGTACTATGACATATTAGCAAATATGGCAACAAATAGGTTTCGAAGCAATATCTTCAGATTTTAATCGACCCATTTCCGTCTGTGATTCACGTCTCTAGCGTGGTGGCGGTGGTGTGATAAATGAATCCTAGTTTATACAAGTTTATAAGTCGATGGTAAACAGTCGGTAATCAATCACGATACTATAATGCGAAATAGCTGTCTGGAATTGATTGACGCATTTTTTTTTATTATACATGTTATAAACATGATAACTTCACGCTGTATCCCGCACACAGCAGGGTAGGCAGAGGGAACCTAGTGTTACGACACTCTGTTCCCCACTTTCTGTTGATTTCTGGAGGCATTGCGTGTTGAGTGGCAGAATTCAACACCGCGCTTTTGCCTCGACACCAGACCGAAGAAAAATATAAACGTAAATAAATATTTCATTTCCTCGAGGGGGGTCGAACCCACAACTGTCGCGTTACAGTCACCCCCTTATGCCCCTGCGCCACGACGAAAAAATAAATAAATAATGTGATATATAGGTGGTTTATATTGATAAATTACTTCGATTTTCATTGGTCTAAGTATATATTACATAGATTGCAATAAGTCCGTCGTAGCATAGACAATGTTGGATTGTCAAAGATGGTTAAGGATTCTATTCTCACTCGGAGGATTTTTTTTATAATTAATTAAAATACTTTTGTACTCATTATTTGTTAATATTGAAAAAAGAATACATTTCGAGTATTTTATAACATTCAGTAAAAAAGTACACTCTTTTGGTAAGTTAGCTGTACTATAAGAGGCAAAACAGATGAATTTAACAAAAAAATATATAAATATATAACACTTCCTTTACTAAGTGACTGGTGAACAATACGCAGAGGAAACTATTGAACTTTGAAAGTTGGCTAGTAGGTTAGTAGTGTAGGGGAGCAAATCTCTAACAGGACCTTTCTTTCTCTATGAGCATTTCTCTAAATTTCTACGGGTTAGGGAACGGGAACGGGAACAAACGGAAATTACATCTACAAACAATTTACATCTTAAATTACACACAGACAAAGTTGCAGGAAGCGACTAGTATTTATATAAAGTTATAAATAAATATAAAGCAAAAATAATTGAAGTGAATTTTTGTTTGTGGACATCGAATGCGGCAGAATTTTTATCAGCTGTTGTAACTCTTTTTTATGAAATGGTTATTTTATTCGGTTATTGTTGTTACTAAATGAAGTTCATTGTTAAATTTTTCACATCCTAAATATATACAAAAAATCTTTTTTAATTTTAAACGTACCTAACTCAATTTTTTATGTATATATTGTATTTCAATAAAAATAAATTAAATAAAATTAGAATGAACTGGACTGGTCAGACCTTCGTGGCGCAGTGACACAGTGTCTGACTGTGACGGTTGTGTATTCAATGCCTACTCGAGGAAATAATTTATTTTTTATTTCCTCATTCTGATAATACAGCGCGGCGGTGAGTTCCGTCACTGAATGAGGAATACGGGGAAACCAAAAAAATACCTGTAACATAATTAATAACTACATTTACCTCTTATATATCTAAATCATATTTCTATCACTCGAAATGATACCAGAAACTCCAGCTCATCCAAAGTTACCAACCGCATAACCACCATAACAATAAACCAACCGGAACTGCTTCGCACTTCCGTAAACACCTTTTGAAATCTGAACCATCACCGTGAACCCACCGTTCCATTCAAACGACAATCAACAGCTCATCCACAGGCAGTTATAACCCAAATAGTGTCAAGGGTATCATTTAAGGCGGTCGAAAATGAACAATGGGCAGCAATCAATAAGAGCCACCCGCCCTTTGTGTTTCAAATGTGTGGGAATTAGCTATTTGCTCGACGAAGACAAATTATATCCTCGTCGATTAATTACCGCCGTTAACAACGTTATCAATATACGAGATGGCTGATATTGTCAATATATATTGTCGGTTTGAAGTGCCGAGTGTACTGTAGCAAACGATACTTGTATTCGTCAATTAATATGTTATTTTTTATTTATTAGCACTTATACGTTAATACGTATGTGCGGGTTAACGCGTGAAGTGGTTTTTTTTAAGAATTCAGCGCATTTAAAAAATACTCCGTGTGTATAAATAACGCTTGAGATTTTTTTACAACTTCACGCTTATCCCGCTTGCAGCATGGTAGGTAAAGGGAGCCTAGTACTCTCCTTACTTTCTGTTGAATTCTGTTGAGTGGCGAAACCCAAGGCGGCGCTATTGCCTCGACACTAGAGCGAATCGAACCTACAACCGTCGCATAACAGTCACGCTTGTTCCCCTACGCCATTACTTATTAACTTATTTTTTTTATATTAACTTAATTATTCTATATGTTTTCTTTGTGATTTTACTAGCAAAAAATTTTACTGTAGAAAAAAATTAATAAACAAAATATTATAAAAGTTCCAAAAAACGTTGAACTAGCGCTATCACAAAAGTCGTATACATTGTTATGACGGAAACTGTTATATATATTCCCATACGCGCTATTCCATTCCAATAATTTCGTAGACTTTTATTCGCGTATCTGAAATAACTGAAAAACTTTGTTACTTACGCTTTTTTCAATACCTTTATATTCAATTTAGGGAGTTTATTTTCGTATCAATTATATACCTGAATTGTGGGAAAAATATATTTATATATTGTACGACTGTAAAAGTGATGGTTGTGGGTTCGAGTCCCATTTGGGGGAAATATTTAATATTTTCATACCCTCGCTATGGTCACGACACAAAACGCGACTTTGATTTCCGCCACTCAACACGCAATGCCTCAAAAATTTGGCGGAAACTAGAGAATGGAAGTGACTTAAAGGGGAACGGAGTGCTTTAACACTAGATTCCCAGATTCCACATACCTACCCTGCTCTGAGCGGGATACAGCGTGTTGCTAAAATACACAGTAAAAACATTGATTGTACGCTCAACGCTATATTTAGAGATATATACACAAACAAAATAGTATAATATCTTTGCGAGATAAAACCAGCATAACACTTTCAAAATAATTCGACAAAAGCGATGGACACTGACAAAAGACAGCAACAATATATTGTTTTAATACGACCACATAAGAAATTCAGAATACGCTTCGGTAAACTATTTTAAATATTTCTTTTGTGGATTTTGCTATTAACTATGCACCTGGATTTTATCTTGTATTTTTTATGATCATGATTATTTTCTTTTTTAGCTTCACGCTATATCCCTCCTGCACATAGCTGGGTAGGCAGAGGGAACCTGGCAGAGGGATACTGCTTTCATTCCTTTGAAGTACGCAACCCTAAAAGATATTTAGGTTCTTAAATAAAAGAAACATAAAAGAATATTTTTAAGGAAGTATTACGCAATAAATTAGTAATATTATTGACGACTAGATGGATACTTGTGCCAAGGGCTGATCTCCAGCAGCCATCGTCTGGAGACCTATAAAAAGAGATTGCTTTTACTTGAACGACGTTTTATTGACTTATTAACATCGATATCAGATCGTAACACTTGATTCTTTGATCTTCGTCAACATTTTTCTACTCGTTATTTTGTAAGCATAAAAGTAGTAAAATTGGTGTTTGCGACATTGAAACAAGATTTTTTTTATTAAATTTAGTTTAATTTTCTTTATATTTAAGATATAAAAGAAAATTATATTCTTTATAAAATGAATTGAAATAAATGTTTATTATGTAACCTACCCAAAAATTAAAATTAAAATGTAAATAAAATGGTAATATTGGTGAAGAGATTCCTCATCATTACATTTTAGCAGCTTTATTTCAGAATCTCTATGAAGAACGATGAGAGATGGAAAACGCCTGAGTGGGAATCGAACCTATAACCGTCCCATCATTAGTCACAAGTTAGTGCCACTGCCACACGACGGCCTCCTTTATAATCCTTTGTTTTATTCTCTAAATATGTGAAATATATATTTTTTTCAATATTAAAAAGTAAATAAATAGAAAAATTAATTTAATCCTAAGCTATAATTAAATATTTCCAGCCCAAATTTAAAATATTTCTATTCTGCACTCTAAACAATATAAAAAATTAAAAGCCCTCCGTATCTGACAACGGATTTCCTAAAACAAGCAATTACTTAGAGAGCCATGTCACAGTAGATATGAAACAAAAACAAACAGCTCGATAGAAAGATGGTAGTGGTGATAGGATTTAAAAGTACTTGTCCATTTTTATATTTATCTTCGTTCTATTATAGGTTTAGATTTTAATATAAATGTGTATAATCTTCTTCTTCTATAGGTATATATAAAAGGACTTGTCCTCACTGACTGAGGTAAGACGCACGCACAGCCGTAACCGCTGTGCGTAGAAACGTGGAATTTGGACAGATGTTTACTTTCGTAATCTGGACATCCATTTTGAAACATTTTAACCCTAATAGGGGTTGAAAGTTTGTATGGAAAAAAAAATCAGCACCGATTGTTATCAAATTTGAAATTCAAGCTCTTTTGAATATTTCATTGAATACATATTTCACGGGTTTCTTACAATTCACCCCCTAACAGTGCAAATAAGGGGTTGAAAGTTTGTATGGAGAAATCTTTAAATCGTGATCGATTTTTATAAAAATCGAAAATTAGGCTCTTAAAAATATTTCATTGAACACATGTTTCATGGTTTATTTTATTTAATTCATCCTCTAGGGGTGCAAATAAGAGATTGAAAGTTCGTATGGAAAAATCTTTAAATCACTATTGATTTTTATAACATTTGAAATTGAGACTCTTAAAAATATTTCATTGAACACGTGTTTCATGGCGAAGCTAAATTTACCTTGTAAAGTCGTTGTGGTACAGTAGAACATGTGAATATAAATATTATGGTTGCTGATTCGAAATCCACTCTGGGATTCTCTCCACTCGGGTGGCGGGAACACGGCGTTAAGCTCCGCCTCATTTTTGAAAAATAGGTGAAAAGTTGTCTCTAGCCTCCGCTTACTTACTTTTAGAGATCATTAGAAGACTTAGATAGATCTATGCGGGAAAAGAGCGAATAAGGCTGATTTTCTTTATAAATTTACTTCCTGAAACGAAAAAAGAAACACCACATAACAAAATAAATTTTACATATACAGAAAAATATACTCGTATATAATATCTACACTATTTATAATTGTAGCTCAAGAACGGTTGCATATTTAGTTTTAGGGATTCGTCTTAGCTTCCAAAAATTGAATATCAAAATCTTATGCAAAAGATTGTATCAATATTGTTAGAAATCGGAAGCAGTTAGTGTTTTCAAAATAACACGATAAAAACACATACCGTCTATATGTTTTAACGTACTCGGACAGAGTGACATGTATCACTCAATAACAACACTACACACTAGATACCTTCCAATCAGGGCTCCCGTTTGACACAATACCACTGCTTTTATTGTCTTTTTCACCTAAATCTACCCACTTTTACACGAGTACGCTAACAATATATTATATTTATTTTCACGTCTACTTTGCCTTCAAATATCTTAACTCTTATTATTTTACGAAGTTTAATCAGGCGTGGAGTACACGTGGTTCAATTTAGTTAGCCGCCACTATATAACCGTAGTCCCCGTTTTATATGGGACCGCAATACTGATACTAAAACTGTAATTAGTGATCTGTGCAAGTAATCGTTTTGAATTTGCTTATTTTAATCCATAAGGAAACTTTTGAATTGAAATCAAATTCAAAAAGTTATTCTAGTTTCAATTTTTAGCACAAAACTCGATAAATTTAAAATAAATAAATAGAATATATTATTATTGTTGAGGTATTATTGCGTAAATAAAAGAAAGGACATCAATTGAATTAATATGAAATAACTAATTCTAAATCATCTTTGCAATAGTTACGTAGTGTAATTATTGATATAAAATATTGCAAAAACTGGTCAAGTGTGAGTCGGATCGTCCGAGCTCGAAGAGACCGTATACCGTAGATTTGATAGTAATTTGCTTGATACCACTATACAATCTTTCGTAACAGCTGGATAGACACATGGACGGTAAAATAACCCTATTAGGGTTCCTAAGAAAAAAATCTTTTGAGAAACGGAACCCTAAAAGTAGGTACAGGTTTTTGATTTCAGATCATCAAATTTTTAATTAAACATTCTTCTTCAGTTTAACATAAATTTCAAGTTAAACATATTAAAAAAGGTTTTAATTCTCAAAATTTCATAGTATTTGAATTCCATTTCAATAGTAACTGTATATTTTAAAACATTCTACACTATTTACTATGAATTATAGCAAACTATTAAATTGAGTGGATTTCAATGCCCGTTGAAACAAAACACTAGCATATGCACCAGGAAATGAGGGTGCCATCTAAACGCTATTTATGCTATTTGGTAAAGTGT
The DNA here is from genome assembly GCA_018249835.1 of Heliconius besckei. NCBI lineage: Eukaryota > Metazoa > Arthropoda > Insecta > Lepidoptera > Nymphalidae > Heliconius > Heliconius besckei. Next base: position 10,235 of record DWNA01002496.1, read on the forward strand.
CTACTATAATAAATAGATTCGGGAAATCGTGAAGAAGAATTATTGAGTTTTATAACATAATTAATACTTGTTTTTAAATACGCATTTATTAAGTCGATCTGTAACTAAATCTGCATTATTTTTTACTTATATGATAAAGCTAGTTTGTCTAGTTGAACGCGCTAATCTCAAAAACTATTGATTAGAATTTTTTTTCAGGATAGAAAAGCTGTAACGTTGTAGAATACTATGTAGTATTAATTTCAGTTACGATATAACATTCCCAGCCCGATCGACGCGGGCCGCAAGCCGAGGTTCGAGTTACGCAGGGGACACCCTTGCCGCCGTCAGCATCCTCTCAAGCAGCCACGTAGTACTTAGAAATTTTTGAGGGTCAAGTATTAGTAAATTTTATAACTTAAATATCTAATAGCGTTTTTCGCTTTTATAAATATATTGGTCCTGAATATTTTTTTTATAGAAACATCCTTACCAACGCAGCTTTACTGTCATAGATAAAATGTAAATTTCCCTTTGAAAATACAACATCTATATAAAAACATAACGCCCACATAATTATAAAGTCTGAACACTTACTTAAATTACGAAATGAACAAAGGACAAACGTCACTATTAGATCTTACTCGACTGCGTCTGCAAAGTTTTATGCGCGTCTTACTCCAACTTTCGAAATTACTTCAAAACACAATTCATCTTTACTGTAACGTCGGACATTCAGTTATAGAACGTGAAACTTTATTAAGCTATTTTCGTTTGTCGTCATTATACATTATGAACTGCCGTAGTGGTGGAACTGCATTTAATTATAAACGCGATTGTCATAGGTTCGATTCCTACTCAGGGGCTATAGATTGTTGTCCTTGCTCCACCTTGGTAAAACCTAACGCGACGTTCAACTCCGCCACCCAGGTGACGTCTTGTATTCGAGCGGACTATAGAACGGAGTGTCAAGACACTATTTTTATTCTGCCTGTCCTGCTATATGACGGATTCAACAGGAAGGTGTTAAAAAAGGTACATAGATTTTGACATTGTAGATACAAAATATTCAAATCATAGTCTCTTCAAGGCTAAGTTTTCAATTGCTTAATTTATATTTGTAATTCATTTTATACAGCGAAGTAGCAGAGCGTTATAATGAAATATAAAGAGAACAAGAAAGAGATCTTTCTAGAGTTAGTTTAATTTATTCTTTATTGCAACTTTAAATATATTTTTTAATTAAAATAATTCTTGTTATCTATTTTAATACGATATTAATTTGTTATATTATTTTTTGTAAACTACTACAATTTGATAATAGTTATAGAAGAAGAATAAATCTTTTAAGATTACTAGTGAATGTATTCACACACCGATGTGGTCCGCGAACACGGAATA
>DWNA01002497.1:0-11611 GCA_018249835.1 Heliconius besckei
CAACAAGATATATAATTCACAAATTGCAATTATGCATTCCCACACTGATGATGTCAACACTCAACACCTGTTCCCCCTTCAAGGAATTCCTGCATCGGCGATCTTCTTGGAAAATACATATGTAACTAGTATCAATAAATAATAGTGCTTTATCATTGGGCAAAATTAAATCTTTTTATAAGCGGATGAGATTGTGGTGATTTTAAAAACAATACCCTATTACACTATATATTCTACTATATATAAATTATATGTCACTGTCACATTCTATGTCCTCGGTGGACTTCTAAACTACTGTACCGATTTTTTTTCAAATTATGGTGTTCCATTTATAATAGCAATATTATTATTTTATTAAGTTTATATCTTAATTTTTTAATTGCAATATTATTATTTTATTACATATTATTTGTAATCAATAATATAGTGCTTCCAACGATTCCAAACAGATGGCGTGTGCCTGTTGACTGTATGGAATTAGGTAAGGATTCAATAGATGGCGCTATAGTAAAAGTACAAAAGTTTTATATCACTACAGAGTTTAAAACATAGAATATTAAATGATAGATAAAAATTAATACGTTTTTTAATAGGCTCGGCTCAAAAATCGGGTTGAGATTGAAATTGAGACTAAAAAAAAAAAACGTGAGCCTAAGAGAGTCAGAGTCGCTTATGAATGCTCAATCCAATCATTCAAATGAACGAATCATTTGAACCGGGTCATTGTCACAAATGATCGAGAACGATATCAATCACGGAGTTTGACCGATCGACACAAGCCTAGTGGTTATGTGTCTGTACACATAACATTATTTCACATACGTAGTTTCATGAGAGTAAGCAGTAAGCCCTAATCATGTTACATCGACACTAGCACAGTTGTATCTCGCTCTATTATAGTACATGCCGCAAGAAAAAAAGAGACGAAAATAGGCGAATTTGATCGCATATTTTTTTATATCGATTACTGGAACAAAAACATTGTACTTTTTTGTATTATACACGCAATGAAACGAAAAAGCGATTCTAAAATTTAAATGCAGAAGTTAAACTACAAATAATATTTATGAAAATTCCAAGAAAAACCATATTATTGTTAATAGCTATATTGACACTTACTTATTTGCATCTCGCTCTATTTTGGTACATTCCGCAAGAAAAAAAGAGATGGCAGTAGTTTAATATGTATGGGTTTATGCAATTTGATCGAATATTATTTTATATCGATAATTAATATAAAAACATGTTTTATTATTACACACAAAATGAAACGAAAAAGCGATTTAAAATGTAAACGCACAAGTTAAATTGTATGAAATTAAACTAAATTACACATAATTTTGTTTAAAATTCGAAAAGAGACTATATTATTTTTAACAGTTATATCAACACTAGTATAGTTGCATCTCGCTCTATTTTGGTAAGTTCTGCAAGAAAAAAGAGGCGGCAATAGTTGAACTTGTATGCAATTTGATCGATATTATTTTTATATCGATAATTAAAACAAAAACATATTTTTATGACACGCCCATGGGACCAAAAATGTAAATGCTCACGTTAAATTTTACGGAATTAAACAAACCATAAATAAAATTTTTGAAAGTTAAAAAAAATCTACATATATTATTGTTATTTTAGTACAATTTGAGAATTATGCCAAACAAAAAAGAGCCTAAAACGTATTAAGCGTTATTATTTATTAGTAAGTAATTTAAATTAAACAACTATTTAATTTAAATTACTTACTAATAAATTTTAAAGATCCCTTTTTAAAGATCTAATAACTGAAAAAGTAAAATAAGTGAATAAAAATTTATTATATAAAACCTTCTAGAAATATTCCAGAAATATTGTATATCAGAAACTACTTAACCAATGAACCTCTGAATTTACATAATTTCGAATATTTGATCTTTTTAAATAAAAAACGATCACCTTGATATGACTTTAGTTTCCGAGAAATTTGTGGATAAGCATATTTACACTTGCAAAATTTAGTCGTACCACGTATAGCTACGTTTAATAATTAAACAGAATTTTTATAAAGTAACTTGAAAAATAATGAAGTGTAATGTAAACTATGTCTATTGAATATGTTATATGTGTGAAATAAAAAAAAAAGCACGTCAAGGCACATGCGTACAATTGTAAACGCGATTGGTTATGGGTTCGATTCCCACTCGAGGAAATTAAATATTTGATATTTTCCAAGTTCTGAATTCCTAGGGTGCCCTCTATCCACCCTGATATGTGAGGGATACAGAGTGACACTAAAAAAATATTGTAATAAATAAATCCCTAATTATTTTACTTTATTAACTACATCCCTATGAAGTGTAAATGTCTATCCCTATGCCGTATTTTTAAATTTTAGTTTTAGAAATTTAGGCAGTTAATAAGTGCCAAGTGGCGATTAACGAAAGTCGTTGACTTGAATTGTGAACAAAGTGTTTTGGTGTAGTTATTACTACGTCTTTTATAAAATATATAAAGTGTAAATGATTTTTTTTTATAAACTTAGTGAACTTAATGAAAAACAATTTAATAATAAGAAGATTTAGATAACGTTTATTTTTTATATAATTATTTTTATGTTTTAAAAGAAAAATGTCGCGCGCAAATTTAAGTGTTTTATGGGATTTTTTTACAAAAAATGACGTTTTAGAAAAAAAAGCTAGGTGTAATATTTGTGGAGAAATTTACAGTTATAAAAGCCCGACGGCTAATTTAAAAATAGATTTGAAACGAAAACACTTAAACGCTTATGAGCAAGTCTCTACGACTCAATTAAATTTACGTGCTCCTATTCAATTAAATCAGGTACCACATACAGTAAATATTGCAGCAGACCAATCTGTACAGCCCTGTACTTCATTGACACTACCTGGTTCCTCTACCTTGTTATCCACGTTCCACCGTTCATCTCAACAGCGGATTGAAAGGTATGGCACGGCGAAAAAAATTTCGCTAGATACAAGAAGAAAAATAGATAATGATTTAATAGAGTTATTTATTGATAGTTATCACCCATTTTCTTACAGCTCCTACAGCAGATCCAGTCACCAAAGATAAATTTTCACCATGGGCAATACTTGATTCTCTTATAGGCAAACAGCAACAGACTGGCACTCCATTATCAAGTGCCATAAGAGAAGTAGACTCTTACATTAATGATGAGTTTCTACCAGTCTTTGACGACAACGGGAAGTTTAATTCTTCGTGGGGATCAAATAGTCATTAATACCCAAATCTAGCCGTTTTAGTAAAACAATATGGCAATATTGTTGCGACTTCCGTTCCTTGTGAGCGGATATTTAGTAAAGCTGGACTGATGATAAATGAGCGTCGCACCCGACTAAAAACAAATAGAGTGACTCAATTGACATATTTAAATTCTAATTTAGATCCAAATCGATTCAATGAGTAAATAGTATATATATACATAAAAGTGTGAATAAAAAATACAAAAAAAATATACACAAACAACAGTAAATATTTCATATTCTGTAGCCCGCACACAGCAGGGTAGACAGATGGAACCTAGTGTTAAGACACTCCATTCACAACTTTCCGCCGAATTCTGGAGGCATTGCGTGTTGAGTGGCAGAACTCAACGCTGCGTCTTGCCTCGATACCAGAGCGAAGAAATGGAAATATTAATTTTAATAAATATTTCATATCCTCGAGTGGGATCGAACCCATAACCAGCCGGTTTTACAGTCACACTTTGTGCCTCTGAGATATGACTGGCCTCAAGTTTCATCCAATTTTAAACCTTATTTTCTCCATTACGTGTCAGTTTTTACTATTTTGTTAAATATCTTTTTCCATTCTGTAAAAAGATTTCTCTCTTTCTTTTTTGATGTCTCTTTTTTGTATATTTCTTGTGTGTTAAATAAATTTAGTAAATTTTTCCACATAATTTGGAATTTTAATTTTACTCCTTAATTAAATACATCAAATATTATTAAATAGCGATCAGCAAAAAACGATATAAAATTCTGTATATTAAAATATATATATAATAAAGTGTAAATAAAAAATGTATAAAAATTATTGTATATAAAATAAATTAATAAATAATTACATTTTAGTAGCTAGATATTGTAATTTAACCTAAAACGTTTTCGTAATCATAACTATAAAAGTAATAGTATTAAACTTACAACTGCTTATGAAGCATTTGTAACTAGTTACAGAAATAACTAGTTCCTGAAACTAGCTACGCCTGTGTCCGAAACAAGTTATCACTGGTTATGCTTAAAAGACGTTACGGCCCATGTCAACTTTTCAGACATTAGTACGGTTTGAGAACTGTTAAACGTGTTTTGCTCAGTTGTGAAACGCAAAATACGTTGAAAAGCATGAGTTGAGCAATCTACGCTACTCAATCAAATGCTCAAATTTTGAGAATAGTTTGAGAAAACTCAAATGAGAAACAAAAAAATGCTTAAGTAACAGTTGAGTACAGTTTGAGACTTTCTTAACTTTAAATACTTAATTCAGAAACCGGCCGTTAGTATATAACTAATTATTATAAACAGGCAGCGATATTCGTTAGTTATCCATATTGTTTGATCTGGAAGTTGATATACATAATATTAAGCACCACTTACCTAGATATCACGTAAATATTACCCGTCAAAGAAAATAAAATTGTGCGTAGCTCTCTTAGTAGTGTGCTTTATTTTTTTAATCATTCTATAACCTATCTCAATAGAGACAATATCCAGAGACTATGTTCTACAGATGTCGCCACTCGCTAGCTGTTTGACATTTGTTCGACGTAGTGACGTATGACGTAGTGTCGTAGGTAAATAAAAGACCGACAATATGAAGCATTGTACAAATTGTACAATGTTATAAAATGTATGCTTTAAAAATACTTTTACGTTTTAAAACAAAGACTTTTACACTAATATACAAAACAATATTAAAACTATTAAGTAATGACAAAGTAACTTCATCTTTAAAGTATTAAAATTCACAATTATCATTATTTAATCATACTAACAAGTAAATATACTTAAATTGATAGCATTCCAAAATAGAGTAAATATTAAACCCGGACAAATGCTGAATAATCTTCTGTATATAGCCTGCTAAAGCTGATTATTATTATAACAATGATTCCCGGCGATGAAGCCTTAATAATAGGAAAAAAAAGAAATTTTTAATATACTTATTCTAAAACTTGTCATTTCCTTTTTAGATTTTATTATAATAATGCAAACATTATACTCTAAATGTTATAAGAATATGTAACTAGGTTCATATAGCTATACATATTTTAGTAACAGACATTTATTTTAATAACAGACAAAGAGATATCAATAAAAAGTTACTTTTTCCTTGCCCGTGTTTCCATGTTTAGTTTAAGCATTTAAATGTTTATTTAAATATCTGGATAATGTCCTATCATGCTGAGAATGCTGTCCAGAAGGACAACTGGTAACGTTTGCCTGTTTATTAGAAAATAAATATGACCTTAAAAATATACAAAATTATTATAATTTTCATCATAAGTTAACTTTGAGAATTTTATTTACTTTAAAATATACATTCTTGATAACAATGTATATTCTATACAGTTAAAATAAAAAAGAAATACATGTTTCTTATAATACTAGTAGCACATGCCATTTATGTTGTCTTCAGTAAGATTGTAAGAGAAAATATTAAGTGTTATGTATGAAGTTTTGTAGTCATTAATTTACTTGGGTTTATGATTGTTCAAAAGATTTTTTTTCTATAGAATATTTTAACATACTTATACAATGCTCTAAGTACACTAAACTGTAAATTCAATAATAATAATAATAATATAATGAAATAAAAATATATTTAACACATAAGTTCTTGTATAACTTTCACTAGGAAACTAAAATTATAAGAGAAAAATTATTTATATGCACTATTTATCTCCCCTAATATGCTAAAGATATTGTCGAATAAATCACCTGTTTGAAAGCTGTCAACTTTAATTATATTACGTAATATAAACTTATTGTCTCCATTACGCCATCTTGTATTAAGATACAGAACTGCTTGCAAAATCGCAGTTGCCAATACTTGAACGGATACTAATAACTTCCATATTATGATAATAGATGGCAATGAATGCAAAATAAAAAAAAATATATACGAATATTTTATTTTTCTTTATAATTTTACATAATAATTAAAAAATATGAAAAATGTATATATATATATTAAATAATATATATATATATATATATATATATATATATACTTATTATTATTATTAGTTTTAAACTCGATAACTATAATAATAGAAAATGCCGTAAATAAAATGCTTTGTCCCTGTCCTCTAGGGTCGGACAGCCGAGGACAATCCTCGCATCCTTAGCTTTCCGGACCCTCTCTACCTTTATCCAACCCTCTTTTGCGTCCACCGCTTTGCGTACTCGCTCCAGGACCTCCTCCCCTGTCTCCAATACATCCTCCGAGGAGACGATGATGGAGTGCAGGGCAGGTTGTACCGGCTTCGGCTTGGACGCAAGTGCGGTGACGCAGGCATACGAAGAGGGTGGATTTGCCATTGCAGTGGTTTTTGTTTCGAGCGCCATCTTTAATTCTCGCATTTGCTGTGCATTCTCTATCAACAGCCTCGAGTGCTCCTCGATTTTTCGAGCGAGCTCCCCCTCCTGCTCATTGCACTCGGGCTGTTTTTTAGGCGGCTCCTTTGGCGCCCTTACGCCATTTTGCTCGTCCTCGAGCTCTTTAACGAGGGCATAAAGTCTCTCCAGGGCCTTTGTTACGCCTATTTTTATGTTGGTCTTTAGGTTTCGAGAATTTTTTAGGTGGAGTTTGGCGCTTGTCAGACACGCCTTCGCCTCTGAGGTCCTACTGAGGTAAGTCTTTTTCTCTGCGGTCTCGCTGTTCTTCGGTTCTTTAGGTTTCCTCGAAGTGTCCTCCAGGAACCCCACTTCGTCTGGGGTTTCCGAGAAGTTCAGCCGCTGAGCTATATCCTTCCCCGGTGTGCTTGAATAGTCCCTCGGCTCCTGTGAAGGCGAGTCGTTCCAAGGCGCGTCTGCTTTATTTGCCGTCAGTGGGCTCAGGCACTGCGCAATTCGCTTTATCTGCATCTTTTGTTTATTAAGTAGAATATTGGGGATCGTTTGTATACAAATTTTGTCGTCCATGTATGTTTCGGTGTCAAAGCGTACTTTGGAGAATATCGGGCAATCAAGTACTAGATGGAGTATAGTTTCATCTTTTGCAGGATCGCATCTGCATCCGGGATGCGCTTTTAGCTTGAACCTTGCCAGATACTCTCCAAAGCCGCCGTGACCCGTTAGTGCCTGTGTTATTGCCGAGTTTAGGTTGTTGCTTTTGATAAATTTCGTTTAAAAGTTTATTAATATACAAATTTACGTTACGTAAGTGGATTCCGAAAAAAAACTTTTTTATTTATGGACCGATTTTTATGCAACTTATTTCAATTTGTAGGTCTCCACTAAAAAATGATCGCCATCAAAAATCACGTTGATCCGGTTTTTGGAAGTCAAAGTTTTTAACAAAGTTACTCTTTTAACACTTTGTTCTAAAAATAGAACAAAAACTGACACTACGACCTAAGTTGTTACTTTTCTTATATCTTAAAAACTACTGATTAGAAAAATCTGAAAATTTCAGTGTATGTTCTTTATGAGTGCAGCTATCAAGGTGCACAAAAATATTAATAGGTTATCGCTGAAAATTTTCAGGTAGACAATTTACAAAATTTGGAAAGCTAAAGTTCGAAAATTAAAATAGGTTTTTTCTAAATAAATGCGTTTTTGTTTTCGGATCTTCAGTCTTCTTGCAGGAGAAACAAGAGGAAGTTCGTCCGCGTCGCTGGACGCCCTTGGTGTTTCTCTCCGACTCTCCGTTTAAAAGTTTGCCGCCACGTGCTTTTTGGAAAAACTCCAATATCTCCGGGATGCGCGGGGGAAAAAATCCCAGATTTTGTAGGGACGTGGGGGGTCACCCGGCACACAGGGGGGAGTAATAAAAAAGGGGGGTGCCGCTTTAAAATCGGCGCCGCACGCACTTTTGTTTAAAACCACGTGTTTTTTTAGTGTTTTCGTGGGAAAAAACCCGCTAACTTAGGTTCCCACACTCGGATTTTCACAAAAATCACTTAGTTTAGAAGTATACTTCCCGGCCCAACCCCATTAGGTCAGGCATGTCACTGGGTTCACTATTAGTATTTTTAATTTAATTTTTAAAACTAAAAAGTGTCTTTTTTCACAAATTATTAACAGTTTTTTGCTGTTTTTGGTCACTCGCACTTGTCCAAAAATTACTTTTTTGGCACCGTCGGATAGGGTACACTTCCGCGCAACTTTTAGTGTCACTTTCACTTTTATCGCACTAGTATATCCCGAGTTATGAATTTTTACGTCCGAGAAATCTTGTTTTGGTAGTCTAGGGAGCCGCGTTCGTGTGTGATCGCTACGAGGGCTCAACCGGGACTGGTTAGGTTAGGTTAGTTATTTTTTTTGTTTTTTTTTTTATTTTTTTTTTTATTTATACTTGCAACCTCCATCGTGAGGAACGGAGTCGTTGGTTTCGAATTGTTGTGTTGTTCTCGGCTTTTGAATATTATATTTATGTGAATGCTACTTTATTGTGATATTTTACTGATTTTTAATTTTGAATGTTAAATTGCGAAACTAGATTCTGTTTTCTTTAGTACGCTATATGATAAATTTGCTATTTGCGGTAATTTGGAATTCGTTTCTAAAAATGCGCTTTTGAAGTTATGAATTTCAATGTTTACTATAAATTTATTCCTATTTATTTATTTATTTATTCCTATTTGAATTTATTACTTTTCTTTTTGGTGATGCGCTTTCAACTTTGTGATGCCCTTTCTGGCGCATTGGTATTTTGTCACTGCTACCCGTTTGTACTATTTTCCAGAATGTGCTAGACACATTCTGGTCAGGAAACACATTTTCCAGTCCGGTGTATATTGCCGGGGAGTGAGGACCACATTTTGCCAGACATGCCCTTTTGCGATGCATGTGGCCTGGATTTCTGCCCATTTTACTGAGCTGATGAAATCCAGGCACATATGTTCCGTCGGCAGGAGGTGCACTTGCTTGGTTTCAACGTGTTTCGCCGACACAACTTCAGCAGTAAGCCACACTTGAGCGAGCCAGTGATTCCCACCGCTTCCGGACGGGACAGTCCTCGCTGAAGGCGTTGTGATCTGTACGGTCAATCTTAGCCCTAATGCAGTTTTTGCAAGTAGGGGTAACATTGACCGACAGCATTTCACAAGCTGCCTTTAGGTGTGGGCCCCCACAGTGGCTGCAGACGTCCGCCTCCTCAGTACAGTACCTCTTCGTGTGGCCGTATGCCAAACACCGGGAGCACTGCACTAAGGGCGACTGGTCCAAGACCCTGACCCTCTGCAGATCCACTCTTAGAGCTCCTAGTTCTGTCGCTCTCCTCCATATGATGGGGGAAACCGACAGCACCAGGTGGCTCGTGTGGGGGTTTCTGGCCTTTTTTCGGAACCTGACCTGGATCCTGCCGTCCTCCTCGGCAAGGCCGTCAAACACCTCCCGGTTTTGTTTCCTGAGAGCCTGGAGCACCTCCTCGTCTGAGTTGATGCTCAACAGGTCTCTCAGGACAATCATTGGGTCTCGGTTCCTGACCTCCTCGACGCGGAGGCGACCGGCCTCCAGTCGTTCCCTGGCTTTGTCCCTGTCCTCTAGGGTCGGGCAGCCCAGGACGATCTTCGCGTCCTTAGCTTTCCGGACCCTTTCTACCTTAATCCAACCCTCTTTTGCGTCCACCGCTTTGCGTACTCGCTCCAGGACCTCCTCCCCTGTCTCCAATGCATCCTCCGAGGAGACGATGATGGAGTGCAGGGCAGGTTGTACCGGCTTCGGCTTGGACGCAAGTGCGGTGACGCAGGCACACGAAGAGGGTGGATTTGCCATTGCAGTGGGTTTAGTTTCGAGCGCCATCTTTAATTCTCGCATTTGCTGTGCATTCTCTATCAACAGCCTCGAGTGCTCCTCGATTTTTCGAGCGAGCTCCCCCTCCTGCACATTGCACTCGGGCTGTTTTTTAGGCGGCTCCTTTGGCGCCCCTACGCCGTTTTTCTCGTCCTCGAGCTCTTTGACGAGGACATATAGTCTTTCCAGGGCCTTTGTTACGCCTATTTTTATGTCGGTCTTTAAGTTCCGAGAATTTTTCAGGTGGAGTTTGGCGCTCGTCAGACACGCCTTCGCCTCTGAGGTCCTACTGTGGTAACTCTTTTTATTGCGGTCTCGCTGTTCTTCGGTTCTTTAGCTTTCCTCGAAGTGTCCTCCAGGAACCCCACTTCGTCTGGGGTTTCCGAGAAGTTCAGACGCTGTGCAATGTCCTTCTCCGGTGTGCTTGAAAAGTCCCTCGGTTCCTGTGGAGGCGAGTCGTTCCAAGGCGCGTCTACTTTATTTGTCGTCACTGGGCTCAGGCACAGCGCAATTCGCTTTATCTGCGCCTTTGCAGGCCTGTCTCTGCCTGTTCCTCTGGCTGGGGTTCTGATCATTTTGGAGGTGCGCGTCAAATAAATAAAAGTCAGAAGGGTATGTATAGGTACCCGACTGATTATATAAACTAAGATAAAACTGCCAGAAGTATGTAGAGAAGGAGGAAGCAATATAGTGGAGGTGAGGGGAACTAAAAGATTTTTCAATAAAAATCTGGTCTTCCCCTCTCGGCCTACAGTGTCAAGATATAAAATAAAATATATACAATATAAAAGAAATATATATATAAGATGGCAGATGGTAAGTGTGTAAATTTGTATAAAGTGACTACTTATTTTAATAAATGTCAGTGGTGTAAAAGGCCACTGACTGTCAAAACTACTGTCTAGGATTTTTCCTGTGTTTTCACAGGTCACGCTGCACCGCAGCGGTCAATAAAATAGAAAAATAAAAATGTCAGATGACAAAATTCCCTCAAAAAAGGAACCCTCTCTACCTGCCTTGTGAGTAAAGGGTGGGTGGGAGGGCCAAAAACTCAAAATCTATCCAACGGATTTGAATAGCTTTGGTGTCGTTGGATCGGGCTCGTGAAGGCCTACGATCTGTTATATGTCAAGTCCGAGTAGGGTGGGATTTACGCGATTAATCGCCAAAAAACCCCAAAAATCGTCAAATTTCAGAGTTATTCGCGCTAAAATAGCACGAAATTGACAAAAATCTTAAAATAAATATATACAGACGCAGAGCCAACTCGACCCTACGAGACAAATCGAAAATAAACCAAAAATATAGCCAAAAAATTTTTGAAGAAAAATTTTGTATGAAAATTTTATATGAAAAATTTTCAAAGTTGAAAATTAAGAAAAATAAACAAATTTTGTCAAATTTAAGACTATTATAATATCCAGGAATTAGATTAAGACACGAATGCCAAATCTCACGGTGATAGCACAAAATTTGGATGGTTTAGGGAAACTTTTGTCCCGACGGTTAGGTTAGGTTAGGTTAGGTTAGGTTAGGTTAGGTTAGGTTAGGTTAGGTTAGGTTAGGTTAGGTTAGGTTAGGTTAGGTTAGGTTAGGTTAGGTTAGGTTAGGTTAGGTTAGGTTAGGTTAGG
>DWNA01002498.1:0-11609 GCA_018249835.1 Heliconius besckei
TTCAGAGCATGTTAGATCAAGGAATTATTAGACCCTCAGACTCAGCTTGGAGCTCTCCCATATGGATCGTTCCAAAGAAAAGCGACGCTTCCGGAAAAACTAAGTGGCGCATTGTCATAGATTTTCGGAAAGTTAATGAAAAAACGATTGACGATAAGTATCCTATACCGAATATATCGGATATTTTGGATAAATTAGGTAATTGTCAATATTTCAGTACATTAGACCTTGCTAGCGGGTTCCTCCAAATTGAGATGAACCCCGCTGATATTTCTAAAACCGCTTTTAATGTGGAGTATGGGCATTTCGAGTTTTTAAGAATGCCCATGGGCTTAAAAAACGCACCCTCGACCTTTCAAATGGTCATGGATAATGTCTTACGTGGTTTACAAAATAAAATATGTTTAGTATATTTAGACGACATAATAGTTTTTAGCACTTTACTTCAAGAACATATAGAAAATTTAGGAAAAGTCTTTGATAGGTTACGCGAGTCAAATTTTTGAATACAAATGAGTAAGTCGGAATTTTTAAAAAAAGAAACAGCATATTTAGGTCATATTATTATTACATGCGACGGAATAAAACCAAATCCCGACAAGATATCTGCTATTCAAAATTATCCCATTCCGAAAACGAGTACCGAGATAAAACGAGTTTTAGGACTCGTAGGTTACTATAGAAAATTTATTCCCAACTTTGCAAAGATTATAAAACCACTTACTCAATGCTTAAAAAAAGGTTCAAAAATTATTTTAAATCAAGATTATACAGATTGTTTCGAAAAATGTAAAAAATTATTGATTAACGATCCCATCCTGCAATACCCCGACTTTTCTAAGGACTTTATACTGACTACGGACGCTTCGAATTTAGCTATAGGCGCTGTACTTTCGCAAGGACCTATTGGTTCAGATAAACCCATTGCATATGCATCTAGAACATTAAATACGAGCGAAATTAATTATAGCACAATTGAGAAGGAATTATTAGCGATAGTTTGGGCTACGAAGTATTTCCGCCCCTATTTATTTGGAAGAAAATTTAAAATTATGACTGACCATAGACCCCTTCAGTGGATTATGAATATTAAAGAACCCAATTCCCGACTGACTCGATGGAGGTTAAAATTAAGTGAATATGATTTTTCTGTAATATATAAGCAGGGTAAATATAATTGCAATGTCGACGCTTTATCCCGTATAGAGATTCATAATGAAGAAGCGAATTCAATTGCAGTAAATTGCTCAGAAAAATCCCCTTCGAATTCAAATACAGCAACCGTACATACAGACTCAGAAAACCCTATTTTAGAAATTCCCATAACTGACGACCCTTTAAATAAATTTCATAGGCAGATTATTTTTAACATAGTTGGCGATATTAAAAGTAGACCTGTGGTATCGAAAATATTTGAAAATTATATAAAAACTACGATTTCAATTTCAAGTTCAAATCTAGAAAATGACGTAGTAAACGCGGTAAGGAGTAAAAACTGGTATTTTAATTAATCCCCCATTAGGTATGTATAAAATAATCCCAATAATTCAAAATAACTTTAAAAATTCTTCAATGGACCTTCTCCTTTACAAAAATTGAAAGTATTATGCTTATTGCCGTGTACAAGTTACAAGCTCAAGTAAAAACCTATATATACACGAGCTTCGCGACGCTTTCGGCCCGAGTTCAACAATCAACATTCAAGATAACTTGTTTGTGTTGTTTGAAATTTCTGGTGAAATAAATCTACAAGTTTCGCCTGCGCTCCAGCGTGGAGACGCCTCCAGCATCGGAGACACCCATAAACCATCGGGTGTAACCATCGACCCATTCGTTGATGGCACATAAGGCCATGTACCTCAACGATAAGGGTAGGGAGCTAGACCGCGCAAGCGCCGGCATTGGCCATACCACAGCAACGGGGCTAGGAGGGACCCGCGACGCGATTGACATCGCTCCAGTAACCCAGACTACCGCAAGGCACCCACGCACTTCCGATGGCGCCCCCGAACCCGTATGGACGACGCAGAACAGGCTGTGCGCTCAACCCCTCCCCCCTCGCGACCACTCGCGACTCGCGAACACCCAAGATCCACGCCTCCGCCTCCCGGCATCTCTAAAAGGACAACCGTTTGCCTTCACCGCTGGCACTTCGGCCGCCGTCATCGGCCTTCCCAGCACAGACGTCACAGCCTCAGCTTGCTCCACTGACGGCACGAGCACGGGAACCTTTGCAATTATATTTGATTGAGTATTCAGATTTATTCACTCAGAAATGTTTGTATAAGTCAATTCTGTAATAAACCTGTTGAAATATTAAAATTTGACTTTACCGATTGATACACCACTATGGCAGATTGTGTCACCTCATTTTTTTGTACTAACTTTTGATATAATCTGTGCTCTGTGGAATCTCGTCAATTATTAAACTACGTTATAAATTTCTTTGATCTTTTAATTAATAAATTCATCAGGTTATGGGCCCAGACCACCTGATTGATCTTTCAAAACAGTTAACAGTATAAAACAGTATAATAGTTTCGTTGAATTCGTAATAAAAGTAGTTCCGAATAGTCATAACCTTAAAGTCAACACGTGCTTTCCTGTTTCTTGCAATCTCTTCATCAGCAAAATGTCTTCTACAAATACGATGGCACTGATTGAAAAACTGACTGGAAGAGAGAACTATCCAACGTGGAGATTCGCCGTTCAAACGTATCTTGAGCACGAGGACTTGTGGCAATGTGTCACAGCGAAAGAAACAGTTGACCCCAAACTTGACACAAAAGCTAAGTCTAAAATAATTTTATTGGTACATCCTATCAACTATGTACATATACAAGAGGCGAAATCTGCCAAGGAGGTGTGGAATAACCTCTCTAGAGCTTTTGATGACAAAGGATTGACGCGAAAGGTTGGCTTATTGAGAGATCTGATAACCACAACATTAGAATCATGTCAAAGCATAGAAGACTATGTAAACAAGATAATATCAACAGCACACAAGTTAAGAAATATAGAATTTGATGTAAATGATGAATGGCTTGGTACGCTATTGCTAGCTGGCTTACCTGAAGTATACCAGCCAATGATCATGGCACTTGAAAGCTCCGGTGTGGCAATAACTGCTGATTCTATGAAAACTAAGCTATTACAAGATGTAAGAAGCTCTGAAAGTAATGCATTATATGTGAATAAGCACAAAGAGAATAAGTTGCAGGTTGCCAAACAAGCTTCAGAGAAAACAACTAAAAGTAAAGGTCCAAGATGTTTTGTGTGTAACAAATATGGACATATAAGTAAACACTGTTGGCATAAGAAGAAACAGTAAGATCAAAGTGGAAACTATGTGGCAGTATTTTCTGCGACAGAAGACAATGAAAATGGATGGTTTATAGACTCTGGAGCGTCAATGCATATGACTATGCACAGTGACTGGCTATATGACAAAATACCACCACCAATAAATACAATAAATGTGGCAGATGACAAGAAACTTTTAGTGGAATCTTGTGGTAAAGTAAATTTAAATGTGATCGGCAGTAATGGCAAGATGAATACAATTCAAGTTAAAGATGTTGATGATGTTCTTTATGTTCCTGGTTTGGCCACCAATCTTTTATCTGTCAGTCAAATTATTAAAAATGGATGTCAAGTACAATTTGATCACAAAGGTTGTAAAATATCAAACAGAAATAATGAACAAGTTGCCACTGCAAAGATGAGTAATAATATGTACAAACTGAATACTCATAGTATGCCTGCCTACACATCTGTAACAAAAGAAAATGACTGGTATTTATGGCATCAGAGAATGGCTCACTTAAATTTTGAAGACTTGAATAAATTAACAGAAAGCTCTGGATTGAAGTTGGAAAATAAAGAAAAAGTAATATGTATTTCTTGTCTACAAGGAAAACAATCAAGAATACCTTTCCCTACTGAGGGATCACGAGCTCAAAATGTACTGGAACTCATCCACTCTGATGTTTGTGGACCCATGGAGGTATCATCTCTTGGAGGTGCCCGTTACTTTGTTACATTCATTGATGACTTCACTCGAAAGGTATTTATATACATATTAAATAAGAAATCAGAAGTGTTTGAAAAATTTAAGGAATTTAAAGCCTTAGTGGAAAATAAACTTGGTTTTAATATAAAAACACTCCGTACTGATAATGGGAATGAATATTTAAGCAATGATTTAAGCATTTTCTTAAAATGTCTGGCATTTCTCATCAAACTTCCGCCCCCTATACCCCTCAACAAAATGGTCTGGCAGAGCGAATGAACAGAACTCTATTAGAAAGAGCAAGATGTATGTTGCTTAATGCAAAACTATATAAACAATACTGGGCTGAAGCAGTGACAACAGCAGCACATATCACTAATAGATGTCCAACAAGGGTGTTAGATTATTTAACACCAGAAGAAAAATGGACTGGTAAAAGGCCAGATATTAGTAATATAAAAGTCTTTGGTTGTGAAGCTATGGTTCACATCCCTAAAGAAAAAAACAGGAAGTTGGATCCAAAGGCAATAAAGATGATCTTTGTGGGCTATAGTGAACAAACAAAAGGCTATAGGTTCTTTGATCCAAAGACAAGAAAAACCTTAATCAGCAGAGATGCAATTTTTATTGAAAGTTCAGTAAAGAGAGATTATGCAGCGGTGCCATTATCTGAGTCGGTCTCGGAATCAAAAATTGAAAATGAAAGCCCGACTAATAATGACACAACATCTGAAAGCACTGAAGACTCCTACCAATCAGATGATGGATCTATATATGAACCAGATGAAACAATTGAGGAAATGGAATCAGAACGAAATATAACAACTAGATCTAAAATGCGGACTGCTAAAATGCAAGGTAATACTTATATGTGTGCAGACGAAATAATTGATCAATATGATGTTCCAGAAACCTATGCTGCAGCAATATCCACTGACAATGTGCATGCTGAGAAATGGAAACAGTCAATCAAGAAAGAACTAAATGCACACCAAAAGAACAACACCTGGAGTTTAATTGAAAACCCAAAAGGAGTGATTGACTGTAAATGGGTTTTCAGAGTAAAAGATAATGGGTCAGTGTTTAAATCAAGACTATGTGCCAAAGGATGTGGACAAATAAAAGATATTGACTACACTGAAGTTTACTCACCAACAGCAAGATATGATTCAATAAGAATCTTACTCTCAGAAGCTGTTCAACATGAATATGAAATGATGCAGTTTGATATCAAGACTGCATTTTTATATGGAGATGTGAAAGAAGACATTTATATGAGAGCACCTGAAGGTTTGGATGTCTCACCAAATCAGGTATGTAAACTTAATCGTTCACTCTATGGTTTAAAACAAGCACCAAGATGCTGGAATCAAAAATTTGACAATCTGCTTAAGAAATATGGATTTAAGAACAGCCATGCAGATAGATGTGTTTATCTTGGAAATGTTGATAATAATAATATCTATTTATTACTATATGTTGATGACGGTCTACTGATGTCAAAGTCAAACAAAGCATTACAGATAGTAATATGTGAACTTAAAGATAATTTTGAAATTACACAGAGTGATCCAAAGAATTTTGTAGGAATGCAATTAGAAAGATTTGAAAAATGTATTTTTATCCACCAAACAAAATACATTGAGAGATTATTATGTAAGTTTGATATGAACAATGCTAACAGTAATAACATTCCAGTTGACCCACATACAACTCTAGAAAAGGGAACTGAAACACCAGACAAGAATATACAGTACAGAGAAGCTGTTGGTTCACTAATGCACCTTGCAGTGGTAAGCAGGCCTGATATAATGTACGCAGTCAGTTTGGTGAGTCGCTATTTGAATAGTTATAATCAAACACATTGGAATGTTGTAAAGAAAATATTTAGATACTTAAAAGGAACAAAAGACTATGGTCTATGCTACTCGCCCTCGAAGAGCTGCCTTGAAGGCTACAGCGATGCAGATTATGCAAAAGATACTTGCACACGTAGGTCTTTGACAGAATATATATTCATAAAAAATAGTGCTGCTGTGACATGGGCAACACAACGTCAACACAGTGTGGCATTATCCACTACTGAAGCAGAATTCATGGCTGCATGTTCAGCAACCAAAGAAGCCATATGGTTAAAAAGATTATTAATAGATATAAATGCATTTAACCAGAACTCTATTTGTTTAAACATTGACAATCAAAGTGCAATTTGTTTAATTAAAAATGTAGATTACCACAAAAGATAAAGCATATTGATATAAGATATAATTTTATTAAAGAAAAATATTTAGAGAAAGAAATAGATCTTAAATATGTAAATACCAAAGAACAATATGCTGACATCTTTACTAAGGCTTTACCCAAAGAAAAATTTCAATATCTTAGAGATAAAATTGGTGTTAAACAATTATCAATTTTATAAAATTGTATTAACTAAGTATGACAACTCAAGTTGTAAGTGTAGTTACTAAGAGTTTGTTAAATGTAAGTGCATAATGGTTAAAGTTAAAATGAACATTTTTATATTTTTTTGTAAAACTTATAGATTTAAAGTTCAAATTTGGTGAGAGTGTTGAAATATTAAAATTTGACTTTACCGATTGATACAACACTATGGCAGAATGTGTCACCTCACTTTTTTGTACTAACTTTTGATATAATCTGTGCTCTGTGGAATCTCGTCAATTATTAAACTACGTTATAAATTTCTTTGATCTTTTAATTAATAAATTCATCAAACCCGCTTGTAATCCATCCTGAATTATGTATTTTTATATTAACCACTTCTGATTCCTAAAATTAGAAGTGGGATTCGAATTTAACGTCCGCAATTAGCTTAGTCTAAAATAAATAATCGTTGTTTTTCATTAAAACAATACGCATGTTAGCTTGGTGGAAGCTGTCGTTAATTTCCGCCGATACAACTTATATTAGCGTCATAAAAAGTAAACTAACCGTGTGCGTTTCTTGCGATCAAAAAAAAAGAAATGTTACGTGCGTCGTGTAAAAATTTGGCTTTGACGCTGCCCTGCGTTTTAGCTGGTGATCATCGTAGTAATGAAGCCAATCGTAATCGTAGCAATCACGTCGTAGAAGTATTCGTTCACAATCCTATCCGCGCAGTTCTCGCCCGCGCTCTCATCGTGGTAGATCACGCTCGCGTCGTTCAGGTCGTGGTTATTCGCGCAGCCGCGACAATCTTCAATCGGATAAAAGGTCGCAATCAGGTACGGATTACTCACACCGTCGCAAGAGTAAATCATTGCTCGACACTCATGACAACATTATGGAAACCGCGTTGGGTACGATTATATCGCGATTGACGGCCTTAGAGGCGAGCATGGCCAGTATACGCAAATCTCATCGTCTGTTCTTGGTGGTACACCTCCGTTACAAAAAAATAATAATTCCACGACCCAAACACTCGTCAGTGCATTAGGTTTCTTAACAAAAAATAAACCCAGCAATTGTTGTTTATGTTTAAAATTTTGACCCGGCAATAAATAACTCTGCGTTAACTCTCAAGTGCAAACCGTTGGGACGATTTCGAGTATTTTTCCCGTGTAGCTCATTGTTTAAAAGGGGAAACAAAAAACTTGGTTATACGAGGACTGCCAGCCGCCGTTGAGTAAGCACCTGCTATCTCCAGTGGTACGAGCCTTCCTACCTACTCAGATATTGCAAATATTTTACCATAAAGTACTTGTGAATATCACCTGCGCCCTGAGGCGCTGCGACGAGACCGCGACGCCAGTCGTCGAGCTTGCGATAGACGTCACCTCTATCGATGGCTACCACAGGCGAACTTTGACTTTGACATCGCTTCACCATGACCGGCCGAAGCGGCTCGAGGCAAGATCGCTCGCGCTCTCGCCTTCGAGCATCGCTGCAAAGCCCGACGACACCAGCCAGCAGAGACACGACGCCGCCAGGAGGATTCGCCTCCGCCAAAGACATGCAGAGGACGCAGGACCGCGCCGGGACTACCGCGCACCCGCCCGCTGCCACCCCGACCACCGCCGAGGGAAGAGCTAGCTCTCCCTCGAGAGGACCGCCGCCAGGGAGCTGCCGCCAACGCCGCGCTCCGCTACAACCCGCAACACAGATGAGATGTCGGTATTAAACGCCGACTTGGCTGCAATAGCCAAGATACAAGGAAACCTATCCCAGGCACTATTGGCGCACGTTGCCACGTTCCTGCGCTATAGAAGCAAACAGATGAACACCACACAGGACACAGAGATGAGAGATCAATCGGAGAAGACACACATACCTAAGAGGGTTTGCAATCCTCGCGACCCACGCATTCACCCGGACACACAACCGGGCGCAAGCACAGCCGGACCTACATTCGCCGGCGCACTAGCTGCGGGAGCCAGCAGCACTACGCCTGCCACACCTGCACCAACCACGACCGCCACACCGACTCCTCCTCCAGTCAAACCAAGGCTTCCACCGCTTATCGTGGAGGACCTCCCTAACTGGACTATGCACTTCAAGAAACTGAAGGATTTATTGGGCCACGCGCCTAACGCACGCCCTCTCGGCAACCCCGGGCTCCATCGATGAGTACCGGGTAGTTCAGAGATACACAAGCTGGAAAAGGAAGAACAATTGTCATGGTTCTCCTACGCCCTCCCTTCTGACTTAAGCAAGAAGGTCGCCATTAGAGGGCTCCCAGCATCGACCACTCCCGAAGAAATCATCGAGGCCCTGGCAGAGAAGGGCTTCCAGGCCGAATTCGTGAGGTCTATCAGAGCCAGGATGGGGCGGCCTGGCTGCATTTTCTACGCCATATTGACCAACTCGCCCAACCTTCTGCCCGCCATCTACGAGGTGAAAGAGCTTCAATACATGTCGGGCATAACTATAGAGTCCTGGCGCGGGAAGAAAGGCCCAGCCCAATGCCACAGATGCCAAGCATTTCGGCACTCCAGTCATGGGTGCCATCGGCGTAAGGCCTACGTGAGGTGCGGGGAGAAGCACTTCGCGCGGGACTGTCCTCGCTCTAAAGAGGAACCCGCGACATGCGCTAACTGCGGCGGGCCACACCCCGCCAACCACAGCGCATGCCCGCAATTCAGGAGAGGCCAGGAACAAGAGGGCCGGCACCGTCGCCCTGACTATCACCAACACGAGGCCAACTAGGCCTGCTCAGGCTACAGTAAACACAGTAGCCGCTGAAGCCACCGCTGCCTCTCTCATGGCGCCCGCCAACCCGCCGACAGAGAGAGGCGTTAGAAACAAGAAGCGGGGAAAAGGGAAAGATCTCGCCGAGATGACCCTCTTCCCCCTGTTGAGAAATCGACGCGTTCGGCGATCGCAGGACCGGCCGCAACTATCCACGCCAACACTACCGGCGTGGCTCCATCTCAAAGCAATGAACGCAACAACATCGTCCTTAGCCGAGCTATCGACACCCTCCAGGAGGTACTAATCGCCCTAAGGGAAGTTCGAGACCCGGTCAAGACGGTCTTAGAGGGAATGATGCAACTCATTAATGGATAAGCTCCAACTCATATTTTGGAACGCCGCGGGTCTTAAAAACAAGATACAACTCCTGCGAATGACATTGAGGGACCAGAACATCGACCTGGCCCTCATCGGCGAAACCCATCTCCGCTCAACGGACAGCGTCAACCTGCCCGGCTACCACATCTTACGCCTAGACGCGCAAGACAATCTTCATCGCAGCCTGCTGGTGGCTGTGCGAAGATCTATTGTACACACTCCGATCACTGGACACAACACGACATCATTCCTGTCTCTCGGCGTAGAGTTGCAACTGGGAGGCAAAACTCTACATGCCTACGCCATCTACCGCCCATGTCACCTCTCTCTGGTGACAGACGAGGTCAGAGCAATTCTACATCAAGTGCACCCTACCATCGCCGCCGAAGACTGGAATGCCAAACACCAAGCTTGGCACGGTCGCATTTCCTGCACCGCCGGTCGACGACTTTACTCAGACGCCAATCAACACGGATACGACATATCTGCACCAGACGAACCGACTCACTACTGGGGGCGAACACACACTCAAGCCTCTACGATCGACTTTGCTGTACACAAGGGTGTGGACGTTCTAACGCTGGAGACGCTGCAAGACTCGCAAGGCCCGGACCACCTACCGGTCTTAGCCAATATTGCGGGCACTCTAGCGCTAGCGCGGCGCCCACCGACTCGACGAAACATCTGTTGGTCAAATACACGGCCATACTACAAGCAAATACGCCGCTCAGAACGGAGGCGCTCGACACACCAGCCAGCATCGACCGCCTGGAGGCTAAATCGGCCGAAGCCATTGCCAAGGCCATGGAAGAAGCTGCTGACACCCCGCATTCCCACCGACTTGCTCGCACTCCACACCACATCACCAAAATGCTGGAGGAGAAGCGGAAAAAGTTCGGAAGGAATGGCAAAGGACACGCGAGCCAGCAAAGAAGACTCGCCTCAATCACCTAATTGAAGCCATCCGCGCGGCCCTCTACAACACCTCGGCCGAGACCTGGGAGTCGCGAATTATGGCCGCCAGCGAGAACCATACTTCCCTCCACAAACTGTGCAGGCAAATAACTAAAAGGCCTGCACCAGTGAGACCGCTACTACACCAAGATGGTACTCTCGGCTATGCAGCGGCGGAGAGAGCGAAAATTTAGCCACCTATCTGGCTACACAATTCGCGCCCAATCCCAGCATGAAGCCCGAACATCACAAGAGCCTCGAAGAGGAGGTAGAGAGACGCCTGCAGCCTGACATTACATCAACCACTTCTTCTCGCCGACTGCAGTGAAGAAGGCCGCCGTACGCCTCAACACCAGGAAAGCGCCGGGCAGCGATGGTATCACCAACGGAGCCCTGCGCCATGCACCTGTCCGCACCATAGCAGCTATAACTAGGCTCTTCAATGCCATTCTGCGACTGGGTTACTTCCCTCAGTCGTGGAAGGAGGGCCTAGTTATAATGCTCGCTAAACCAGGGAAGAGCATACGTAGTCCCGAGGGGTACCGGCCGATAACACTCCTGAGCGCGCTCTCGAAACTTTTCGAGAAGCTCGCAATGCCGCTGATCCAGGCTAACTTCACGCGTAGAGCAGTTTGGATTCAGAAGCAGCCATTCCACTTCACTGCAGCTTGCGAGAACGATTCACCACATCACCACTGCAACAAATAAGAAGGAGAGTGCAACAGCAGCCTTCTTGGACGTCGCTCGGGCATTCGACCGGGTTTGGCACCCCGGGCTAGTGGCCAAGCTGCTCCGGCTCGACACACCACTGCACACCTGCCGCTTTTTTTTTTTTTTTTTTTATTATTTATTTATTTTACAATCTTAATATATAAAAAATCTCTTGCCAAACTCGTGAGTTTGTAGGCAAGAAGCGCTCTTTACTTTACTACATTAATTTGAACTACTATACCAACCCTTATACTTTAACCATACGAGTACATACATAGCACAAAAAAAAACAACAAAAAATAAATAAAAGATAAATAACATTAATAAACTTAACAAATCTTATATATTATATTTATTCCTATACTATATCTATTCTATGTTATATCTATCTTTGTACTATCTATTCTATATTATATCTATT
>DWNA01002499.1:0-11607 GCA_018249835.1 Heliconius besckei
CATACGCACCACCACTCTACCACTCGGTACTCACCATATTTACTTTGCCAAAGCAACGTTTTTCCATTCGGTCTTCATTCGAGTTCGCATTTTTTTGACACCTTTGACTAAATCGCTATAACGTCAGGGCGGGCTTTCAGGATTAATCTTACTTTGATCTCCCCTGGCCTCCCCTGGCCTAAATATTTCCGTTCCGTTAAAAGGAAAAAGTGCAATTAAGAGCTAAAAATAAAATATTCAGTGTTTTCTATTATACGGGGGCTCATTAGATTATGGTAGAGACTTGAGTTTAATTAAGCGATAGACTGATATAATTCTATTTAATTTTGGTATAGAAATTTTGATTTACATAACTATAAGGAGCTTCTAATTTTGCTTTGAAGAAATTAAATAATTTACAAAATTTGATGCATATGGCAAATTTCAGTTTTTTCTTATATTTTTTGGCAAAATTGTATCACATACATATTATACTTAATAATCTGTGGCGGTCCACATTGAAAACGTGATTTTTTTTCCTTTTCGGTTCGATCCAAATACTAATTCGTTCTCTTATAAATTAATCTACGAGTACATTTATTTCTTTATTTTAATCCTTCGAACAAATAACATAATCAAATCTTCATCCGTGCTGTACATTTAATACAGTCTAATTGTACATTTGTTTAGCTTAACAGTCTATTCCAAATATACATACCTCACTCTTTTTCGAAATTCCCCAGTGGGAATCGATCCTACAGCAGTCGTACCACTGCGCCACAACTGCCTCAGTAGGTACAAGTAATTTCTCCAATCAACGGTCTACGATATGCTACGAGCATGTTAGAACTTCTCAAGCGATAATCTAAATATAAAGTTCGTCTCGAAATCTAAATGTAAGCAAGTTTCGTAGATGACTTGATCTCAGTTCCAGAATGTTGTAATTAAAATTAAACTAAATCATATTTGGTGTTGATTAGAAAAGCGATAGTTGTGGGTTCGATTCTTACTTAGGAAAATAAATGATAGTCGTTTCCTCGTTCTGGTATTACAAAGCGCGGCGTTGTGTTCTGTCAGCTGGACAATCAAAGATTTCTGCATACGTAGAGAAAATAATTTCGCTGATAATTAGAAAAACATTATGGCAGTGCAGATGGTGTTATATATAAGAATAAAAAGTCGTAGATTTGTTTTTTTTTATATCAATAGAAGAGAGAATTTAGTGAAAAGTCTAGTCACTACGTCTTCGATATTTTGCAGACACAAACTTACAACAAACAAACAAAGAAAATGATTAGTAAAATAAAACAAAATAAGGAGGAAAGTGAGTGTCATATCACATGACAGTGAAGAACGATGCGATAGAGGTATGCGGAGACCGTACCTCTCTGACTCCCCCACTTGGGATAAAGGGTGAAGGTTACGAAAACTACTGAATTGCCTCCACACCTCTCACTCCATGGGGATACAAACCAAAAAGTCCACAACTCCATATAAGAAATATATCGTGAATTTCATTAAAAAACAACATATTATAGAGCTCGAGGCGATCTTGATCGTAAAAATGTCAACAGTCCATTGTGGAGGGCACATTACGTCGATATCGACTATCGATAAGCCATTACTGGTACATCACTATTGATGTATGGTTTTTTTAATGTTTTATGTCTTTTTTCTTCGTAATTTATGCGTGCGCTAGTGATGTGCGTCTGATGTATTGAGCGTTAAAATCTTTGGTAAAGTCAATACATTACTTATATGTATGGGTTCCTATATCATGAGGTAGTTCTGGAATAGCAGCGCAGCGTCTGACTGTAGCGTGGCTATTGGGGGTTCGATTCTAACTTGGGGAAATGAATTATTTTCATTATTATTTTGGTAACAACACAATATTTTATAATATGATGAATAGGTAGGTACATATGTATACTCTACACATATATGTAATGTACCATTCATCCCTGTACTGAAATATATATATTTTTATTTATTTTTACTTAGATAATATTTTTCAACGGAACTCAACGCCGCGTGGAGCAACAACCCGAATCCACAACCGACGCGCAGTCACACGCTTGTGCCACTTCACCACGACTACAAGTTACCCCATATTACTACATATAATCCCACATAAGCCCATATTACCGCTCACGTATAATGGTAATCAACGATTACTGTAATACCCACACTTGACGTTCACAAAAACGCTGAACATGATAAATGATCCAGGGATTACCGACGGGTCAAACTTCGATTCTTGCGCTAAGCCCCAAATTCTTATATGTCTTATCCTTGATTCTTTCATAGTTTTCCGTTTCCCTTTTTCCGTTAGAGTTTGTTTTAGGTACGTGAGTAGTTTTTTATTATTTCGAAATTAGTAATACTGTCGTTTCGTTGGTGTGCTTAAGAAAATGAATTATGAGGAACTGTTATATATGACGAACGAACAAATTTTAATAAGATTTCGTTCCTCTTGGTTTGTTGTTTATTTATTTTTTTGTTTAACCGCATCCATTACTCACTAGTTTGAAATTCATAATATGTAGGTTAATTTTGTTCACCAAGAAATTGAAAATAATTATATTATTATTAATAATAGTACCAAACTATAGACGTACAAAAGTCCGTGAGACGGACCACCAGTGATCACAAGTGTATTAAGTTTAGTTTTGAGCCACTAATTCCAGCTATCTCGAGAGATTTTGTAAAAGCACTAACATTTATAGAGATTAATAATAAAATACCTTACTTAATACCTAACCTACGTAAGCTCTATTTGCAGACAAAAGAATATTAACGCATACAGATATTCTATTCCTTTTTAGACGTCGAGATTGCTTGGTACAGGTGGAAAATTTATATTTTTACATGAACTTTTATGTGAGGCCAGTCGTGGCTTAGGAGCACAAAATGTAAATGTAAACGCAACTGGTTGTGAGTACGTTCCCCACTGGAGGAAATGGAATATTTATTTAAATTTATAATTTCATTTCATCGCTCTGGTGTTGAGGCAAAGTGCGGCGTTGAGTTCCTCCATGCCTCCAGAATTTGGCGGAATATGACCTGTGCCTAACCGCTTCAAGCTCACAACTTGGCCCCGTCGTAATAGAATACAGGGTATAAACGTTTTTCTTTGTAAGACTACACTGAACAAAATTACTCGAAGACGCCAGAGGAAAAGTTTAATGGCAGGATTGCTTCTAAGAATCCTGTATTTTTGTGCTACAGTTCTCAATTTTCTTTATATACCTTTTATACAAAAAATACTGTTTAATATCTAAATTGACGTAGTTTTTGTTACTTATTATACATTCCAATTCGGAATTAAATATCTAAATTTCCTTCCGTTGGTAGCAAGATAAGCGCGGCGTTGAAATACGCCAATCAATACGCGAAATTCTCGTCTTAAAAATTGACTGCAAAGCGGGGAAAATTTTCTTCGCATTAGGTTCCCAGTGACTACCCTGCTATACAAAAGAATAAAAAAACTATTTTTTAAAACAAACATCTTTACTCTCATCGCATTCTTGAATATGTATATTATATGAATCTATATGAAAAACTAAGCACCTATCCTGCTATATGAGGGATTCAGCGTGAAGATAAAAAACATAGATTAACTTAACCTTACAATATGGCCCAGACTAGACTAATGTACATAGATAATAACTTTTAATATTTTAAAAATGGTTCTTACACAAGATAAATGGATGATTAATGAAAAAAATAGTTAAAACCTAACCTTGGTTGGAAGTTTAATATATCATGCGGGAGGAAACTTTTATCAGACAACGCCAAGTTTCGGAGTCCTCATAAATCTTGATGTATAAAGATGAATTTCTTTAAAGCGCGAGAACGATTTGCTTTTTCTAACGACTACATGTTAGGGCATTTGTTCTTTTGGTTTATTTTTAAATATATTTTGGGATGTGAAGTGGAAATTCGCTATGATTCTTCTCTATCTATCTGTATATGGCAAGGTAGATAGCGAATAGTGTAAAGATACTGCATCCCCCAAGCACCGCCCAATTGTCAAGGCATTGTGTGTGTTGGCGGAAGTTACCGTCGCGCCTTTGTCTTATTACCCCAGCAAAGAAATGAAAATAATTAATTCTTCCCAGTAGGAATTGAACCCACAACCGACGCGTTTACATTCATACGCTGTGCCACTGCGCCACGATGGCCTCACCTTACAACATGTATAATATATAAATGTTGTATCTATCTCTATAATGCGTATAAAATAAAATAAAAACCTACAAACCCAAAAACAAAAGTTAGTACAACATAAAACAAAATTTCGTTTCAACTTATTCAGTGTACATTACACTTGATCGAAGTTAAACGCCGCAGTTTGAAAAGAAAATACGTTCTTCAGTTTCCGAGTTCGGAATTCGATAAAACCGTATCGTTTACTTATAAAAATAAAATATACGTATACGTACGTACATACCTCTGGGTATGGCGTAGTATAATTTAAGAATAAAAAAGTAGGTTCACGGCTTATGTTTACGAAAATTTTGTATTGTGACAGTTATTCTCTACTCTCTCTACATTCCTAAATCCAAGACATAGCGTATTGATTGGCGGAATTTAACACCGCGAATGTCTCGATGGTGAAGGGAGACGTAAAATAATTAAAACTTATAACCATAGCTTCAGGCTGTATACCGCATGTAGCAGGGTAGGCAGAAGGAGCCTATTGATAGATATACTACGCTCCCCACTTTCCGCCGCATTCTGGAGACATTGCGTGTTGAGGAGCGGAACTCAAGGCCACTCTAAAACTCGATACTAGAGAAAGAAGTAAAAATATTAAATATTTCAATTTCTCACACAGCCACACAACTGTCAAGATAGCTAAATGTTGAAATAATAACATTCTACACAGATATTATACTTCAAAGAGTTATATTACAGAGGATTTACTCTTAGAAACATTCTCACAGTTGAGATTAAGTAATAAATAACGCCTCAGAAAATTTAGAGAGAATTTTATAATAAGGTTATAAGTTGGGAGCGGAAGCGACTTTATTATAATAAAATATTTTTATTACATAATTCAAAGAAAATATATATATACTATTTTAGGCAAAAATAAATATGAAAATAATATATCTGTGTTGTCAATGTCGTTGTAGACGATATCACCTTTAAATGTAATAAATATCCACTGTCTAATATTGCATTGAAGTACTGAAATCTTCTACTTTTTTTTTTACTTTTATACATATTTTGTCATTCGATATAAGTAGAAAGTATAAAATGAAGAGCTGGTCGATTTTCCGCTTTTTGTATTAATATATGTTTCAAAACTCGAAAATCAATGTTACTTTCATCTCAAGGTCACCTCGGCAATTTTACAAATGACAAGATATTTCATACAAAAGCATGTCTCATTAAAAGAAAATAACATTTATCAACACTTCTTTTCTAAAGAACCAAAAATAAAAAGAAAATAAAAATATAAAAATAATATTTGCATTTGAACCGAACAAGTTGCATCCTGCAACCGTTATATACAACCGCCTTTATTAGTCCCCGCGTACGCTGTTTAAGACAATGCACCGAGTTCTTTATGAGTTGTGTATATTTCTAAACTAGATTGAGTTTTCCGGCTTTATCTACCTTTTGTGTGGTATTAAATTATATCTAACTTCTCGGTACAAATGTTGCTTGTATTATGATATTATATCTCTTGAATCTTATTCTTTTGCTATTAATATTATACTGATTCTATTTTTATATTCACATGTTTTTCTTCTATATTTCAGAGGAAAAGAAGATAAATTGTGTTAGTTTTGGCTTCTGTTTCATCATATTAAGTGTAAATATATATTTGTAATTATTGTTCATGAACGTAGTAAGTAGTAGTGAGTAACTAAAATATACCAATCAATAACTCCACATTCTAAATGAAGCTATATTTTAGAATATTTTAACGTAATAATAACTTTTAATGTAACACTTAGTGTTTCCAAATTATCTCCATTTATTTCAAGTAGAAAATATATTTTTCAAAATTATTTTGAATTTCAAAACAGTTAGGGCTTTAAGTAGCTTTTGAAATCTTGTAATGTAATTTTATATTGGAATAGAATATTTATATTTGTAAGTCTACAAAACCGCCATGACACAATGTAAAGGACCCTTCGTCTAAATTAAATATATTATTTATTAAATATATCTGTTTAGTTATCGCGACGCAACTGGTTTCCACTCAAAGGACTTTTTCTCCTCTTCCCACTTTATCCCCCATATAGCAGTGTAGGCATAACGAAACCTAGTCTTAAAATACTCCGTTTGCATTTTTAAGGGAGCATAGTTAACATATTTATAGAGCCTTACTGCCTTCTCTGGTGTCGTCAATTGTTGAAAATTCAATTACTGTGAGGAATCCGAAACTACTGTAGACCTTTACATATCTAATTTTATATAGCACTACGCTAGGAATAGAATAATTTTCTCATTTTGCAATAAGTTGATATATTTATATTAGACGATTTTATCTCATCTTTTATAACAGAGGTTTTATGCAAAAAGTTGTAAAATATCATCTCATATTATAAATATTTCAATATTCAAGAATACTTAGCTCGTCGAAAATGAAGCTTAATTTTTAACATATTTCGTTAATATAAAAAAGTTTTAATTGTTCAATATTTTGGAAACATTTTTTCATTTCGACGGTTTTCAATGGAATGTCCGAACGGGATTATCAATCATGGAACTTCTGGCCATTATAACATCATCATTCACGTCCATTGTTGGAAAAAAAAATCGGAATAAATAAGTCGTTAGTATAAAACGCTTGGCAGACTCTCCTTATGTAATAATGATTTAAATCTAACTCTATCCTTATTTGTGGATTGCCATTTTTTACTTAATATTGAACTCGATTCTCTAAACCGAAACAAGAAAGAAAGTTTGTGATAAATATGTATGTTTATTTATTATTTTGTTCTTTTATGATCAAAAATTGTCCTTGAATTAGTTTTTTGAAGTAATCATGGCGCAGTTGACTATACTTTATAGGGTATCGTACTCCAGGTATTTACATATCTTTTCCACTGTAATTAGTGAATTTACAAAACTAGTCATTAGAATTATATATTTCTACTAATAAATATTTTTGAAACAATATAACTAAATAACACAACCTTTATTATTTTCAATATACAAGTCTGTGTTTGACCTTCCAACTTCTCCCCAACTATAACCAAACTGACAAAATAATATAGACTTTAGCAAATATTCTTCGAAAGCTGGACAGTTGAAATAATATATCATCGGACTGTAGCCATCAGTCAAATAAGCATAAAAGGAAAGATTGGATCTTCGCGAACTCAGTTTTCTTTGCGGAAATGGAAATTTTAACAAGAAAAGATGGTTTATACCATTTTTCATTGATATCACGTTCTATAATCTGTGATATCATTTCAAATGTTCAGTGTCTTAGATATAAAGGGTCGCTTAGTTGATTTTAGTTTAAAATAAGTAATAATTAGCTGTCAAACTCTTTAATAATTTTATGACATGACACCATGAAAAACCATGTTCTGTAATTGGATACGTATCTTAGTTGATGTATTTTCTTCTTTTAAATGTCGGCTCCAACTCCGTTTACGACAAATTTAAGTCTAAATTAGAAAAAAAATGTAAAAGTTAAAACATTTTGTTTGATTAAAAGGTTATTTATTTTCATATTCACATTCCACATAGTCGAATACGATTGTGACGATTATGATGTTAACGGACGATAAAACGTACTAAAATATTATCAAATGAATCTCTATTTTGATAGTAAAATAATGTTTACATAGAAAATATATGACGGGTACCCGCTAAGCGCTATCGCTTATAACTTAATGCGCAATAATTATACACATGAATACATCCTGTGATTGGTAAAATCATTAGACCAATTGCAGTTATGACTCGTCTTTGGAACGCTGGTGAAATGGAAATACGCTCTTATGACGAACGTAACAGGTTCTATTCTGTATTAAGGAAAATACAGACATGGGTATTTGAATGTTTGAATTTGCAATATTACTTCAACACTGAATAAGAGGAAACTATAATATGTATATTGCTGTAGAGTTTAAGTGTTTATGTTATCAATATGTACTCGTATTGATTGCTACGTGGTGGCACTGGTAACAAAACGAAGCGTAGCGTTGCTTTCCGCCACTCAACACGCAATCTCTGAAATTAGGTGGTTCATGGGTAACGGAGTTTCTTAACATGAGGTTCCTGTGTCTACCCTGCTATATTTGAAGTACAACGTGAAGCTGTTATATTGCATTTTTAGTGGGATGGTCCAAATTCTAAAGCGACTCTTATTTTGATGCTTATATTTTAATGATCCGTTTAGTGCCTCAATTCTCCGTTTCTCTTTTATCTAAAAACGCCATTACCATCACTTTCTCGATATTTAATTAACACATTATCAAGTCTTGAAGTATTCACTATTACCAAGCGTTAAGTTACGCAAATGTTACTTTGATACTTTAATACTTTGTGTATAGCAAAAAAACCTAAACTATAGTAAAAGTGGGGAAACTTCAGATTTTGCTGACGCTT
Source organism: Heliconius besckei (assembly GCA_018249835.1). Lineage (NCBI taxonomy): Eukaryota > Metazoa > Arthropoda > Insecta > Lepidoptera > Nymphalidae > Heliconius > Heliconius besckei. The sequence continues at coordinate 8,566 of DWNA01002499.1, forward strand.
GCGTTTTATTTTCTATAAATATTTAAAACTACCCGCAGAAGTTTCGGGTTCACGATGAATATATTTAGAATCTGGGACAGTTTTTCTGCGTTACCTTGCGGATATTGGTAGAAATTTTGTATAGAAAAATACATTTCAGTATAGAAGATCCTTTCATTTTTGCGGCGAATTAATAACCTGCACGGCTTTGTCGCGGTGGAAATTGAGGTAACAAGCTTGCTATGTTCTAACACACTATAGTCGTTATTTCGAAATATAAACAATGCGTGGTGTTGAGTTCCGTCACTCAACACGAAGTCCACCGCCACTCAAATGTGGGATACCGAGTGAAACTAAAAAAAAACTTAAGATTCATGTTTATTCTCAGGAGTTTTACCATAATATAAATATTATATGCGGGAAACAGAGAAAAAACAAAACAGAAAACTTCCACGTGTACTCTTAAGAAACTTACAGCACCACTATATAAAGATTTCCTTTTCCTACCAGATATTCCATACCAACATCTATAGTTTGTATTGCAAATTACTATGCAGCTTATCTGGCTAACTCCGAGTATAACTCCAAGTAATTAAGATTCAAAGCGAAAACGGTTAAGTCAAACTTTTCAAAGTTCAAGTCGAGACGGGATCGTTTTTCACTTTTCAGCAGTTATCTACGTATTCTTGCCGTCGTTCCCGTTCCCGTTCCCGTTTTGTTTTGTTTTAGTTGGAATATCTTATGGTTTCCAATATTTTGAGTGACTTTTAATGTATAAATTAGTTTTGCTTTACTAAAACAAACTCAAAATAAGATATTTTTACACATCTTTCTGTATTAATAATTTAGTTTTGTGTTTGATACACGTGACACATTTTAAGTGCTTGAAGTATCCAGTCGCAGGTACAGCGTATAGCCTGCCTCGATTAATGGACTATCCATCACAAAAATAATTTTCAATTCGAGCTTTCAATTAGCTCGTCCATCCAAATAAACCCTTCAAGTTTTATATATCGAGATATTTTCGTGGATTTGTTTGGCTTCAAGTATTGCTACTAAATTTACAAATTCGTCAATTGATCGATTCCATTAATAAAGAACAAACTGACATAGCCTTTATTAGCGACTAAATTGAAAAAATATATTTATTATTATGAATTATTTTCATTCCCTCGATGGTGACAAAAAGGTGAGCTCATCTTAATCAAATACTATTTCCCTTTTGTTACAGAACAAGCGGCAGGATGTCAGAAAATGTTCTCTCCTTCAAGGCTGACGCGTCAGACAACAAGGCGAGGTACACGTGCGAGGCGAAGAATGTGATGATCAGTAATACACTGAAGGCCGAAATCGACTTAACTGTGCTTTGTAAGTATTTTTTATATGCTACGAGTATATAGGCTGAGGGAATCTAGGGTTGAGACACTTAACTTTGTGATGTGTTTAGCCATTTGGCTGAATGGAGTCTCCTTACCTCTTTCGTTTCATCTACTCTCATCTACCTCTCCATACATGCCCTCCGAGGGTCATTATGCTTTTTGCGTGACACACCTCCCATATTAGATACTGTGTTTTCGAAGGTCAACCGAAGAAGATATAATCCTATCCTATCTAACGTATTTTACAATTGTGAATGTTTAAGAATGGATATTTTCGTACTGAACGGATTTAGTTAACACAATAGCAACCATTCAGGTAAAGAATTTGTTTACTTTTGCTATAATATAATAACCAGTTCACTAGTTATATACATAATTGATACAATATCTTTTTTTCCCTATTAAATTAGAATACTCTTAGCGTCGTCAGTTTTAATCATTTTATACATTGTATCTTTTAGTAAAAGGAAAATAAAAACAAATTTATTTATAACCTCTATTTGATCCACACAATATTGTACATAGATAAACATATCAATGTACTTTAATAAAATTTCAACCTCTAATTCTTTTGATTGAAAAGTTGATCCAAGGAAAAGATTTTTAATATGAATCTCACACTTCATTTCACCGTCCCGAGGTGAAATTTCGAAATATAAGTAAAATGAACGCGTCGCCGTCGTGGCACAGTTCACTGCACACGGTAATAGCGGGTTTATATACTTTGTAGGGGAAGTTTTTAATTTTTAGTTTTAATTAATTCTTGGTCTTGTGATACCAACATTATGTAAAATATAAGGAGTTAAATAAATTAAATACTTCTTTTATTACGTATAATAAAATATGCGATAAACGTGCGATTTCCACTAGTGGGGATGACGAATTTTCATAGGATTACAATGTCTTGTCTTGACATGTGGCATGGTGCTCCGCCACTCAACACGCAATGTCTCGAAAATTTTGCGGAAAGTATAGACGAAGTGATAAGACCCTCCCTCTAAGTTCTCTCGCTATACCCATCTATATGCGGGATACAGAGTGAAACTAAAAAAATGTATAGATTAATGCGATACAATCTAAATAAAACAACCTTCTGATATTTACCTAGGACCGCCTCATTTTTGAGAGATAAATTCAAAGTTCAAACGTATATAAAGAAATAACATACAACCCCGGCTGGGGGGGGGGTCTTTATGTTTTTCTCTTTTCGTATCAAAACCAATAATACTAAGATTATTTAAACAAAAAACTATAGGTACACGATTTGTCATTTTTTTAGCACTATAGGTACACGCTGTCACAGTACAGTGGTAGTGTAGGCAGAAGGAACCTGGGAACTTAATGTAAGGACACGCAGTTCCTATTAAGACACTTTCCCGCTTTGAGCCAAATTCTGGCGGTGTCATGTGTTGAATAACAGAACTCAACGTCGCCCTTTACCTCGTTATCAAGGCAGCGAGGAAATTAAAATATTAAATATTTTATTTCCTCGAGTGGGAATCGAACCCACTGTCGCGTTTACAATCGCAATCTGGTGCTCCTGCGCTACGGCTACGACTTACCTATACTCTCGTTATAAAATGTAAACTAAATGCACAATGTCCTAACTTCAGCCATACATCTATATATATAAAAGGACTTGTCCTCACTGACTGAGGTAAGACGCACGGACAGCTGTAATCGC
>DWNA01002500.1:0-11606 GCA_018249835.1 Heliconius besckei
AATAAAATTCAGATTTAGTATTACGTATATCAATCAATAGCACATTGGGTTCGTGATGAAACGAACTTATACTTTATGAAAGTTTCCAAATATGGAAATGTAGCTGTAGCCTTGGATTCCAATGGTGCAGACAAGTGTTTGGGATTCGTTCTTAAGTTTTCGGGTTTTAGCAAGTAACAATTTTTTTAGCAATATTGGCGCAAAAATTCGGTTTTATAAAAAGAATCAAAAAAAATTATATTTTAGATATGCATATTATTTTTGCAAAAATATGAAGTATACTATTTTGATATATTATATTTTGAAAAATAAATTTTAAATTTTTTTAAAAAAGCTAATATAAAATTTTAAACTTTCTATAAAAACTAACATATCAAAAGTTATATAATTTGCCTAATACCATTTTCGATGATATTAATATTAATTAGTAAAACCAATTACAAACATAATGCAATTGGTCCAGGACGTGCTGCGGTTGATCCTCACCTATTGATTTAATCTAAAAACGAATATGGCAATAACTCATTTGATTTGATGGAAAATGTATTCATAATATTTGTGAGTTTTAATTTGACGTAATAACTGAAATTATTGAGTGCAAAAATAAACATAATATGTTGTTTTTTCTTCTTTCTTAATGCACGATATACTTGACCAAAAAATATTTTTATAGCAGACAGAAGTGGTTGTCTTGACACTTCATTTATTAAGAAAGTTTCGCCACCGTATATATATAGCATATTGGGTAACAACTCTAAATCAACAATATAATTAACAGAGTGATATGTCACAATAATCCTAGTAACAAAAATGTCAAAAAAAACATTCAATAGAATTTAATCACATCTCATAACTTGCCAAACCAAATTGTTTTCAAAAGAATGCCTTAACCATTTATCAGACGACTTCCAAACCTTACATTCTCAAGTGTTTTGTATTTCGTACAAATGACCAACATAACAAGGACCCGCGTTTTACACAACATTGCTCTCATATTATCTCGACGCTAAAGAATTGGGGTAAGAGAAGGGTCCACCTAAATTTGAAGAGGACCAATATATTATAGCTGTTTACTGACTTGGTTTACGATTTGGCTGCACTTGACGCCAGGTCATTCAGGGCGCCATTAATTCTGGATTGTGATATATCTATAAAAATGATCGTCGTAAACAAGGATGGGCTGTAAATAAATATTTAGATATGTATCGCTTATCACCTACAGAAATCTCAAACCCTGAGCCTAAATCTTGACAGAATCGTGGAATGGTGATATAGTCAGACTGTATAACTAAACTAAAATTAGTCACCTTAAATCATTTTAAGTATACCTAATAAATAAAATCTAAGTATTTCAATTATTATATACAATAATGCCTAACTTGAAATTAATTTCCAATTAAATGTATGTTTTCAAAAAATGTTCTTAATTGTTTAAATTACATTTTAATAATACATTTAATTTTTTATAGAAATCGATATCCACAAATCGGATGGCTGTCGAGTGGAATGGGTGGAATTTATCGATGGATACATGCCGAACTCCCCAGTGCTCAGTCGTATTTGTGGTTCTGGTAAAGGTCCAATCATCAGGTCTACGGGATCTCGACTGACGGTAGTCTATCAGCCTGGACTGAGGCCGAAACCTCATAAAGGGTTTAGAGCACATTATGAAGGTAATTTAATATGATATTTTATATTTTAACTTTAACTTTTGATTTTTACTTACGTTCGAGTGTACTTTCTTGAAAGGTGGTATTTAAGTGTGACCAATTAATACGGAAGCGCCATAACAAAATTATAAAGAGTCATTATAACGTGCTACTAAGTTTTCTACTGGAAATTTTATTTTGGAAAATCTTAATTTGTTATTTGTTATGGTTATAATTATAAGAGTAAGAAAAAAAGAAGCTTACAGGCATAAGGAAAACTTAAGCATATTTCCATCGAGCTATTTCCATATACTCGTAAAATATTATCATCCTAAAATAATGAAAGAAAAACAGAAACATATATTTAAAAGGAAAACTTAAGCATATTTCCATCGAATAATTTCCATATAAAATATATTTAACATATTAATTCTTCATTTTCCTACTAATTGATTTACAAACGACATTCTAATATAAATCGTAGTATATAAGCCCAAAATTGATTTGATAGAATCATAGGTATTATGTGGAATGCCTCCGATATGAAATCTAATAACACAATACGTAATTGAATCAAATAATCAATTTATTTATATAGATAGCCGCAATATTAGATATCTGAAATTCCTTGTTATTACAATAGGAAACAAGGAGAGGAATGGTTGGATGTAATAATTTTGATGTCACCGATCACCAGTACCGTGGTAAAGTTAAATATCCACATACGGGATGGTTATGCGTTCACGTCCTAATAAGGGAAATTTCTACGGTCCCTAAGTAAAATATCGAAAATGAAAAATTTTAAGTATCGTTTATTTCTGTTTTGAATTACTAACAAGGGTAGTTTTCGATTATACGTATATATAATAACAATTTTGTGAAATTGTGGAAAGCTCATTAAAACTAATTCTTTAGTATTAGTATATTTGAGGTTTTTCGCTTTTATTTAGAGTTTTTATTTAAAAAATACTAGCGTATAATTTTAAGTGCCTAAGGTAACTTTCTAAGGATTAGTGGGATACATTGTTAAGATTGACTTTACATAATACAAATTTATCTTCAATGATAAATAGACTATTAAACCTAAACAGATTTTTTTCAATTCAAGGCCTCAATGGCTAATGCAAAGATACATTTAAATTATATTTTAGTTCGAAAATTGTGATATAGATATTTTTCTTCATTATTACTACGAAACGAGAAACGAATAACATATAATATGTTTTTTTAAATATTTATTAAAAACATTAACCTTATTTGTTTTGCGGTAAATCCTTTCTTTTTCCACAATCAACGATGTCAATGCCCTGCAGCTATGAAATACAATGTAATTGCTGTGTAATATTAATGTTGTATAAAATTTATAAACAATTTTGTTAAATATATTTTGGAAACGTCATACATATGTATAATCATCATGGAATATAATTGTTATATTTTAGGTTTGATTCCCGCTCGAGGAAATGGAATTTTTAATATTTTCATTTTATTCCTCTGTTAACGAGGCAAAGCAGCATTAGGGTAAGTTTCGCCACACGCAATGCCTCCAGAATTCGGCAGAAAATGATGGCAGATGGTGAACGGAGTGTCTTAACACTAGGTTCTCTCTGCCTACCGTGGTGTGTCAGCTCAGCTTGACACTGATTATATATAACTTCTTAAACTTTTTAGCTGTCTGTGGTGGTAACATAGAAGTGGACAGCAGCGGTCATTTGGAGTCACCCAACTATCCTGACGATTATCAGCCGAACAAGCTGTGCGTCTGGCGATTATCAGTACCACAGGTAATTAATATTCTATTCTTTCTTTAAAAAGAAAGTAAGATTTAAGAAACTTTCATCTATAAAATTTTCCATTTTTTAGTAAAATCCATATATATATATATATATATATATGAATCGATCATTTTTTTCAATACTTTCTACTTTATTATACAGGCATTTGAAGAATAGTGAAGCTGATTTCTTTAGATTTTTATATTTTGAAATATTTTTACAAAGTTATATTTATTTAGTTCTTTGTATCGAATAAAAGAAAATATATTAAGTAAATATATTTTTACAATAATTGTAATATTTTTAACAGGATTACCAAGTAGCTTTGAGATTTCATTCATTTGAAGTAGAAAACCATGACACTTGCAATTACGACAAAGTGAAGGTCAGAGATGGAGATTCTATGGACAGCCCTCTGATAGGCATGTTCTGTGGTCACAAGATACCTCCGGATATAAGGTAAAGCTATATTATAATAAAAAATCGTCACTCTCCGTTCTCTACTTTCCAATCAATTTTTAAATAGGGTTATCAAGCATTAATAAATATTCCACTTTTATTTTTTTTCTTAGATCATCATCCAACAAGCTGCTTGTTATCTTCGAATCGGACAGTTCAGTACAAAAAGCCGGTTTCTCCGCCACATTCATGAAGGAATTCGATGAATGCGCATCCATAGACCACGGCTGTAGCCACTCTTGTGTCAACACTCTCGGTGGATACGAATGTGCTTGTGATATCGGCTACGAATTACATTCTGATGGGAAGAAATGCGAGAGTGAGTATTTACCATAAATAGAATTTTTATTTTATCATTTTTCATCTACTACTACACTTAATAACATATCGATGGTCCCTAAGTATCGAAAGTGAGAAATCGCTAATACCATAAACATATTTTATTACAGATGCTTGTGGGGGAGTACTGTACGGTCCCAACGGTACCATCACTTCACCATCATTCCCAGATCTGTATCCGCCATCAAAGAACTGCCTCTGGGAAATCGTCGCTCAACCTCAACATAGAATCACGTTAAACTTTACACACTTCGATTTAGAAGGCAGCAACAATATGTATCACCAGGTATTTTTAGCTAAACTTTAGATGTATCTTTTTTTTAAATTTCAATATTTTTAATTTTGGAGGCATTTCGTATTAACTAGCGGAACTAAACTCTGCGTTATTGCCTCGACGCTAGAGCGACGGGATACAGCGTGAAGCTAAAAAACATTTACTACTATAACCTCTTTACCGACTTTACATGCGCAAATACATAATTACGATTATCTATTTACATTTACATTTAATTCACACTCGAAAAGAAAAGAAACGACCAAAAGGTCATATTAAGCGGTTACCTAAATCATCTAATAAAAATGTTTATGACACCTCATTGAACTAGACCATCTCGTAGAAATGCCGTCTCTAGGACAAGGTCCACTTGCAATTCGTATAATGGGCGGAAGTCGTTATAACGTCATTTGGTGACGCTATCTTCTTGAATTTCTGTTTAAATTTTCACATTTTTTTGTTGATAATTAATAATTACGGTAAAGATGTTCGTGGTATAGTTAAAAAGGCATAGTGGGTCAGCGTCAATTGTATACGCGACGGTTGTAGGTTCGATTGCCACTAAGAGAGATATATTCACTCCCTCGCTTTGGTAACAAGGTAGACCGCTGGGCTGAGTTCCGCCAGTCAACTCGCAACACATTTTGGAATTCGGTGGAAAATTGGCAGCGGAAGTGTCTTTATGAGAACGGTGTGTTTCATATAGCGGGCATAATTTGTTCTAAAATACTCTAAAGAGCATTATAATAAAATTAATTAGTTAAATAATTATATTTTACTCTACACAGGAATGTGAGTATGACAGTGTAACAGTGCATTCGAGGTTGGGCGCTGACGTGTTGAGACGTCATGGCGCGTTCTGCGGCTCTGTGCTACCGCAGCCTGTCATCTCTGAGGGGTCTGTACTTCGAGTACAGGTTGGTATTATATTCTATTAATTTAGTTTACGTGTGTTGGTCTCTGATCTCGAAAATAGAACAAATAATAAGAATAAGAGTGTCTTAACCTCAAGTTTCCATCTGCTTACCCTGTTTTACGCGGGATAGAGCGTGGACGTGGAGGACTCAAAAATTTAACATTTCATTTCCTCCTCCTTGGGATTTTTTTGAATGAATTGAATTCCTCGTGTGGAAATTGAACCCACCACCCCCGATCTTATAATATTTGCTTATTTCCCAGTTCACATCAGACGCGTCAGTTCACCACTCGGGCTTCGCGGCCACGTACTACATCGACGTGGACGAGTGCGCCGACAACAACGGGGGCTGCCAGCATGAGTGCCGCAACGCGCTCGGCGGGTACGAGTGCGCATGCCGTAGCGGGTTCACGTTGCACGCCAACCGGCACGACTGCAAGGAGGGGGGATGCAAGCACGATATTACTCATCCCCACGGGACTATTTTTAGGTATTTATCTTATATTGAGGGTGGTTCAATTACCACTGGCGGAATGGATTATTGTTTGTTATTTCTTGTCATTTCTTCGCTCTGGTACCAAAATAACATCGCGGCGTTGAGTTCTGCTAAGGTACTCGCAATGCCTCGAATGTGGGAATAGATGTCATTACATCAGGTTCCCTCTGCCTAACTTGATATATGCGGGATACAGTGTATCGATATATATCGAAGTTACGAGTCGATCCTCTCAACACGTATCTAATATCATCGAAGGAGGAAAGTGAGGAAAAGAATGTTTTGACTCTAGCCTCTGCCTATCCTACTATGTACAGAATGATATGTAAAGTTGAAATACAAAGTATAATAATATAAGTACCATTTTTCTCCACAGCCCCAACTATCCTGACTCATATCCATCTAGAAAAGACTGCGTCTGGCAATTCTCCACGACTCCTGGGCACCGCATCAAATTGATATTCAATGTTTTCGAATTGGAACCTCATCAAGTAATAATAATATTTTAAATCCTCAAATACTATTAATTAAAAGTATCATGTTTATTTACTAATAAATAAGCATTGAAAGCTGTTACACATTTCTATAATTTTATTGAACAACAAGTAACTAATTTTTATATAATCCAGGAGTGCACATACGATCACGTCACAATATACGATGGAGCTTCAGCAGACGAAAAGACCCTGGGAAGGTTCTGTGGAAGTAAACTACCACATCCTGTAGTAGCATCATACAATCAGATGTATGTTGTGTTCAAGTCTGACGCGTCGGTGCAGAGGAAAGGATTCCTGGCTACTTATTCTACTTGTGAGTTTGTTTTAATTTCTTTTTTAAAAAATGCTTGAAGGTAATAATAATTCTTGTAATTTCTTTGACTTTAATATAATATTGTTATTATATTTTATATTAAAATGCATTTGTTTTGATACTGTTAAAATAAAAACGTTCAGGTACATTTTAGAGAAATCTATTTCCGGCAAATAGTACTTATCAATCTTTGATCACCAATAGAGTATATGTTTTAAATTTTTATTGGGGATTTAAGAAAATTGGTTATTCCTTCGTTTGTTGACTCATTAGATGTACTATAGGTACTGCAAGTTCGTTAAAAGTTAGCTTTCTATTGTACAAGTATTTCTTAGTACATTGCCTCTTGCACTAACATAATAACAAATTTATAATTTTTCCATTACAGCTTGTGGTGGTTACTTAGCAGCAACAGAAACCGTCAAACATCTTTACTCCCACGCCAGATATGGCCATGATTCATATGAATCGCGTTCAAGATGCGACTGGAGTATAGTAGCGCCTGTCGGACATTTCGTGAGATTAACCTTCTTGACTTTTGACCTAGAACCAGAAGATAATTGTGGATACGATTTTGTACAAGTCTTTGGTGGGTTGGAAGGCAGTGGTGGTGATTATGGCAGTTTTTGTGGAACTAAGGTAGAGTTTATTTTTATTTTGACTTTTTCTTCAGCTCCGCATAGCAGGGCAGAGAGGATCTAATGTCAAGATCGCTATTCGCTTTCCCCTCGTATTTGAGATATTGGTGGCACTGAACGCCGAAAACACAACTCTTTCCCTACCTACAACCTTAAAGGAATACCAATTCAAAAATACTAAAAATAATAATGTAATGTAAATAATGTAATTTTAAATACAATAACTATATAAAATATTTTTCCAACAGATGCCACCAGAGATAGTATCAACCTCCGAAGCCCTACTAGTTAAATTCCGTACTGACGACTCAATAGTGTTCAAAGGATTCTCAGCATCATACCAAGCAGTGAAACCCGAAGTATGGAGTGGCGAAGACAGTTCTGAAGGTGGAGAAGATCTGGATGAGGAAGAAGATGAGCAGTTGACCCCATCAGTGATAGGTAGACGTGGTCTCCGCGCTCCGATACCAAGATTTGTGAGGCGGCCAACGTGACGGTGGCCATTACGTACGAGACACAGACGGTTGCATCGCAATATATACAACCGGTTCAAATCCGAGAAACGTCCCTTTTTGAAACAGTAATTGATGTTTATGTTATTTATTTTATTTTCAAAATAGCTACTTTGATGATTTGCATATTTAACGATTGATGTTTGAAATTTAAAAAGTTGTATCAAAACATTGAATCTCCTTTTTCTCTAGTAACTCGCGACATAAACATAGCTACAACAAATTGAAGACCATGAAAAAATGCGTGTTGAGTGGCAGAGCTCGACTTTGCTCTTTGCTTTTTTTACCAGAGCGAAGAAATGAAAATAATTTGTTCCCTAAGTGGGAATTGAAGCACATTCCGAATTCCATACAGTGCCATGACGGCCTCATAATGCCATATTATAATCATTTTTATCTATGTACAATATAATCTCACTTATCCAACACTGGAAATATCCAATAAAAACGGCACGAATATAATTCTTAAAAACATACCAGACATGGTTTTTAAGTAAGGGCTACAATTAGCACAACAACATACCACAATTTATTAGGGGTTATTTTAAAACGGTGTAATTTTTTAATACATTAACTATGAAATGTTTTTTTTTACTATCTAGTAACATATCCAATAGTTTTTTAATTAGTCTTTAAATGCCGGGTTTTTGAGATTTTACTGTACTCAAATGCTATCTTTGCTTGACTGCCATGTTTGTTCACCTTAAACTTTATCAATAATGAACAACTAAAGAAGAATCAAAAATCACACAAACTAATACCGTAAGGCCTATGAGTTGTGACCGCCCGGATGTTAACTGAAAGCCTAACTTCAAGGCGGTCACAATTCATCAACCGTACTATATTTTTAAGGTAAAATAAAAAAAATGCACTTTATTATTTTACCATGTTGAAAATGACATTGACATTAAAACGTTGCGAAAACGCTAATAATTATTGATTTATTTTATATGACTGAATGAACGTGTAAATAAATTATAAATTGTAGAATTATGTAGGTTTAATACTTAATCAGTTACCAAGATAATACTCAAAATACATTCCTAGTAAATTCAACTAATATATTCATTAATGCAAACATTTTTAAATTTTAGATTATATAACTTCATAGAAGCTTCATAATTAAAACTTTATTATGTAACAAGAAATATATACATATATTTCTTTTTATTCAACATAATTAACAGACTATTTGTTCATTGTAATATTATTTGTGCTATTATTAAAGATTATTTTTTATTTCTCAATTAAGTAATACTTACACCGTAATGATACTTAGTAAAACTCTATAGATATATAATCTAAGTTTTAAGAATAATTTATCTATATTTTTTTTTTAATAAACTATTGAGACCAAAGACATTGGTTCCAAGATATGATAACAGTGCCATAAATTTATATTTAATATTCATTCATAATACATGTAGAAAGTACTATTATTATATTTGAGCGTTTTATTCTGGAAGATTCAGTAATATTAATTTAAATGTACTTATGAGGTTATAATCATATTATACTTAGTAATGTTATTTTTTTTAAAAATGCTTGCTAGTACAGTTCGCATTTTAGATAGGCGTCGGTTTAAAAAAGCACAATTTAGTAACAAATGTGACAATACATTCTAGAATTAATTAATATTATCATATTGTAATAGAGGATAGTGTTGTTAAGTCATATCAAATGGTTAAATTTCTAATTAATTGGTATTCTAAATGTTTTTGGATGTATGATAAACTAAACGAATGAACTAAAATGTCTACCTAAATTATAGGCATAAATATGATTAGCATGCCAAAGAGTTTGTAACAAAAGAAGGTAACAAATATAAATGTACATTTTATCTCTTCGTAATATGTATCTAAAAAACAATATGAAAAGTAGTAACTGTTTGAATGATGGTTACATGTGTGCCAAAAATTGATACTTATTAATGATTTAAGTGTGGAATAAGCTAGTATTTTATAACTTAAATGTGAAAATATTTATATTGTAGGAACTCCATATTATTTTTATTAAAATGAACGTAAAACTAAAATTGCTGTTTTATTAATCATTAGTATATTTATTAAACATAATACACTAATATTGAGGCCAGTCATGGCGCAGGGGCACAAGCGAGCGCCTGTAAATGCGACAGGTTGGGCGGTAGATTCCCATTTGAGCTAGTATATATGTTCCTTGCATTTGAGGAAATAAAATATTGATGAGATATACAGTAATTAAAATAAGACAATGAAATAAATTTCATAAATAGAACGTCAAAATATTATAAAACTTTTATTTTTACCTTTTTTAGAAATCCGTACTGTATCATTTTTATTAGTATTTATTTATGTATACTGGATTTAAGTAATCTATTTTTTCAAATATATACATTTTGTATCTGTGATGTAAATGAAACTAGTCTCTATGGCTAACCTTTCACAATTCATTTGTCATTTCGATTGTCAGTTTGTTTTGCTTTTGTGACTTGTCATTTCGTTAAGTCAAGCGCCTACGTAACGTTATGTTATTTATTTATTGCAACTACTTTTTATTGGCGTCTTTTTGACGATCGATTACTAATTAATTTGTTACGTCTATATTAATTTAAATTATTGTCCTGAAATGGCATCGTTAGCGTTTAAAGTGAAGAGTAAAAATGGCCAGCAGATTTTGAAAGAATTGACCTCTGAGAGTACTGTGGGTGAATTAAAAATGTTTCTCTCTAGTATATCAGATGTCGGCTGCGAGAGAATTTGCGTATTGTGTGGTTATCCTCCTAAACCTATAGATATCAGTAATGATAATAAAACATTAAGTGAGATTGGCTTAAAGTCTGGCGAAACGCTGATCGTTGAAGAGAAATCAGTTCCTGTCGAACAGAGTGTGAAGAAACCTGACGTCACAAAACCTGTAGAAAACGGAGTGTCGCATGAAACAATAGGACCGAGTAGACCTGGCATTTTAATGAAAAAAGTTGTTCCTTCTGATAACTCGTGTCTTTTTACTAGTATAGGTATTTTGTTAAATTAATTTATATTTATAAATGGTCGACGTATAAATAACCTGATTATTATGTTAATTGATCGAAAATACGTAGAAGATTAGCTCTAAGAGCATCTATTATTACATTCATTAATAATTAACAATGTAGCAAGGTGAAACTAAGAGAATATTAATAATTTTGTATACTTATTTTATTACATCAAAATTATTTTAATATTGTACAATCTTTTCTTTTAAATATTTTTAAGTGGAAACACAACAGTTGTGAGTTCCTGCTCTTTACTGGGAACTGAATTATTTTTATTACCTTACTCTAGTAATAAGCAGTGTTGAGTTATGCTATTCAATATGCAATGTCTATAAAACTGAGCAGAAATTATTGTCTAGACAATAGATTTTCTCTGCCTACCCTATGCTGCATGAAGTTGTCAGATTTTTTCTATAAATTATTTAAGACTAATTAGTAAAATAATTTCAGGTTTTGTACTAAATGGTAATGTAGATACAACAGCACATACTTTAATGCGTCAAATTATAGCTATGGAAGTCGCCAGTGATCATGAGACTTACAGTGAAGCAATGTTAGGTAAACCCAATGATGAATACTGTGTGTGGATACAGCAGCCAAGCTCTTGGGGTGGTGCTATAGAGGTAAAAGGTTAAAGTTATAGAAACAGTATTTTATACAAATATTTCTTATACATTATAATTAACTTAGTGTTAAGACACTTCATTCCCCACTTTCTGTCG
>DWNA01002501.1:0-11605 GCA_018249835.1 Heliconius besckei
AATAAATATCTTATTCCTTTACTTATTGATCAAAAAATATTTTTGTGTTAAAACTAGTTATTTGGGCAAAATAAAATTGAAAGACCCACATTAGCGAATAATTCATTCATTCATTTTTTCACAAATGACACAAAGTCAGGACATATTATATCAGGGTATAGAGCAGTTAAAACTGTGGTTTCATTTAAAGTGGTTCTTACAAAAACACTTTGTATATGGCATTAACAAATAATTTGATTTTTAGTTTTAATAAAATATTGGAGAAAACTCATTTTTCAAAATGCTGATGGCCCGTGGAACTGCCTTTATTACTTGAGATACACAATTACAAAATATTGCAGTAAAATTTAGCCTAGAAGAAGCCTGGGCATTATTATGTAATACTGTCAACCAATAATGTTAATAGACCAAAAATGTTTTAACTTTAGATTTTTTATTTAGCTTCCGGCTGTATCTCGCAAACAGAGGGGTAACTAGAGGGAGCCCAGTGTAAAAGATACTCCGCTCCCTATTTTCCGCCAAATTCATGTTGAGTGGCGGAATTCAACGCCACGCTTTGCCTCGACACCAGAAGAAGTGAGAATATTAAATATTTCATTTCTTCGAGTAGGCATTAAACTCACAACCAGTTGCGTTTATAGTCACACCCTAATGACCACGCGCCACGACTGGCCTAGAACTAATATAGAAATTTCTCAAAAAAGCACTGCGTCGCTGCGTATGCGGCTATCGAACACTGCGTCGCTCCAGCTCCATCGGCTTACGCGTTCCTATAATTTTTACTTGTATGAAAAATACTATTGACATAGGCGAGTCTTCTCGTATCTTAAAATATACTGATTCTGCACCCCAATTATTAGTAGGTACTACAAAACATTATTTATTAGAAATATATTTTTCTTTTATCCTCAGTATTTTTAATCTCTTATAGATATTTTTATCTCTTCTTCATATATTAGATTCAACAATTTTTAAATTTAATCTAAGAATTTCTTACTGTATATTTTTCTTGCAAGCTTGTTTACCCTAAACAATATTCTATATTTAAACTCCTATCTAAATTTTCACCAAAAATGTCTGGAGGAAATTAAAATAAATTCAAACAGACATTTTTGGTATTGCACCACCATCATCGATTAAACAGCTAGACAATGACCCACTGCGCCAAGACAATGTCCACGACGAATGTTTACGGCTTATGTTAAAGAGCTGAGTACATAATATTCTATAGGAATTATTATCCATTAAATTGAAAAAAAAATTTTATAACTACAATCAATACAATTAATAAATAAGGTTTATCAGTACATATTACTTCAAAATGAGATCAATATTATAATTGACAAAATAATACAAACAGTTTAAATAAACCACTAATCGAAATAATATATTTAATAGTGAATAGTATAAAATATTATGACATTTTTATCAAGTCTCGATTCGTGTTCTAAGCATTATTCCAAAGCAAAAAATACACCACCACATTTTGGAATTCTGTAAAGTGAAAATTAATTAAGTATTTAAAATTATAAACAGAACAAAAAATCAACATAAACCTGATTAAAAATATTCATTATTCTTTAAATCTCCATCATCAAATATTATCATAGAACATTAAATAAGCATAAAAAATTCCAACAATACCTTGTAACAATGGACAATTACTTTAACTACATTAACTCCCAACACTACAATATTTTATATAGAGCTACGTGTTATAAAAAATCTTTTGATAATCAATATAAATATCTGCGACAATCTACTTTATGTTTAATATGTTTTAATAAAGTGTATTATATTATTTTTCTTATTTACAATGATAATCATAGTTCTAGCATACAATCCATGTTACCAATTGTTAGTTTACTATTCAAGTATAATATTTTGTATAAATTTAAATAATAGGCCTCTAACTACATAAGACAAAATAACTCTAAGCACTCATGCCTTGGCCTTAAAAGAAGGGAAAATATTATCACCTGACAATAAGATGTCTTCACTCACCACGGACGATAGACGCGTCATTCCTAGACACTTTCGTAGGCAGAACCATATCATGGCACTCTCCCGAATGCAATAATTTAATATCATTTTCAGATTCTGTTGTGTGATCCTCAACGTTAGTGCTTGGAGTGATGACATCCATTTCATCCGAAGTCATCTCTATCAAAGTACTGAGACGAAGATTCATGGAATCATCAGATTTCACGAGCTGTTCCTCGTCAATTTTGACATCGTCAATCATAGTAGTAATATTTTCATCGTTCATAACATTGGTTGAAAGAATATTTTTGTTAGTAATATCTGAATTTGCATCTGTTGTAACCCCTTGCTGATCATTGCTGTCATTATTAATAACTATTTCTTTAACAGAATCAATATCCTCACTCAATTTTCCACTGTTATTACTTGGAGGAGATATAGATTGAATTGCATCTTCTCTTTTTAACTTTCTACGTTCACTTTTATCATATCCTAAAGGATGCAAATTAGTAGAGCCCGGAGGACTACCATCTAAAGATAAATCAATAGATGTGAGCATGCTCTCATCCCTGCTCATAAAATTGCCTGTTTCTGGAACAATGTGGATGTTTAAAATGGTTTTGTTTTTACGATTATCATTGTCACCTTCTAAAGAAGTAAATGACTGCGCATCAGAATCTATTCCGGACATGCTAGATGTAGTTTTATTAGTATTTAACTTGTTTCTCACTAAAAACCCTCTAACATGTGCCTGAATTATTGTAGCTGCGCTGGATATAGTGGAGGAGTCGTCGGTTGATAAAGACAAAGATTTTTCTTCATTTACCGTTTGTAACACAGTATCCATTCTGTTTATACCTAAAGTTCGTCTGTCTTTGACTTTATTAATATTTGACTCTTCCTTGTCATCCTGCAAAAAAGCCACATAATTGAATTTAAAACAACATACTACTAACTGTTGAATTAAGTAAAATAAAATTGTAAATAATCCTTGATGTACCTTATTTTGTTTATCTCCTATTAATAAATTGACATCAATATTAGTAACATCCTCTATACTTTGTGTTTTATTTCTGAAAAGGAAAGAGCGAAACACCTTTTGTATCGTAATAGCAGCAGTCTCTAAATCCATTGAATGATTATTAATTGTATTCCGTGTGTCACTATATTCCATTTTAGAACTATCATCCTTAAATTGTTTGCCATCATTTGTTTCACTGTTCTTATCTTCACTTGATTTAGTTTCTATAAAATTATCTGAATTAGAACCTACCTCACTTTCATAAGAATAGTTAAATAAGTCTTGCCTTACCTTTATTAGAATCGTTGTTTTCAGGCGTAATTGAATCAGAAATAGAGTCGTTTTTAAAATTATCTGTAAGATTGTTATGGTTTATTTTTTTAAGTTCCTCAGTACCATTTGCATTAACCTCTATTTTAGAAATATTTAAATATTCCATATCACCATCTTTTACAGTATTTTTATCTTCTTCTTGATTTATATAATCATATTCTGAATTGTCATACTTATCATTTTCCACCTCTACTTGAAACACCGTTTTATCATCTTCTCTTTTATTGATTTCTTCTGTCTTAGTTAACGCTTCGGAAAAGAATACTGCTTTATTTTCAGTTTTGTCCACAATAACATTTACATTAGTTATTTCATTTATTATGTTTTCCTCCGAATTATTGATACTATTGTTATCTTTGTTAATATGCATGTCTGCTTGAGAAAGTAGATTTTCTGAGACTTGATCTAAAAACTGAGCTGAGAGAGACAAACTAGCTTCATTTTTATCTAGACTTTTACTAGTTATTTCTGTTAACGTTGGATTATCGCTAACAGTTCGAGATTTTAGATTTTCGTTGTCAACCGCAGCAGTTATTTCGTGTTCTTCATTATCTTCTAAATAATTTTCAAGTACTTTTACGACACGTTCTTGCACATACTCCTTTGCGTTCATATCTGAGCTTTGTGTGGATTCTTTAAGGTAGTTTATGTTGTTGGACATTTCTGCTAATTTCTTATCGTAATTTTTACACCGTAGAGCAGCTCTTTCTCTTACCTTCATTTTAGCCATTTCAATTTTTTGATCGATATTTGGTGTTTTTTTCGATTCTATAATAAAAATATATAATTACAACAGTATTAAACTTAATATTTTGTTGTATTCTATCATAATAAGAATTGGAGCAAATCGAAATTAAAGATACAAAAAAATGCATACTGGAACCATCCCGAATTATAAGTAACTTTTTCATATGGTTAGCACAAAAAGAATATATATCGGTCGGGTTGTTTTTAAGAACATCCTTGGAAAGATCTTCCATCAACTCTACTAGACCGATGGGCATTTTGGGAGTACGAGCCTCATAATAACATGAGCTTCGGAGATTCATCTAGAAATATAAAAAATAGAAAGATAATATTGTATACATATGTACCTATACTAAATGTATTAAAAATTATAAAATGCGAAAAAAATATTTACCTTAACAAGTACAGCAGCACTTCAATACCAGATCTGGCGAATGAACAGTAAAGTAATCCATGTTTGCACTTTGTAGCTATGGCGATGGTACCACTCGACACATCATCAGAATTATGGATTTTTTGTCAAAGTGAATGCTATAGGCGCCGAACTATGTACATCAAAAGAACTTGAGTAATACTTGTGTAAAAAAACTTTTTTATACTTTACATTTATTGTCTACTTCAAACTGTATTTTAAATTTTATTTCAAATAAAGTTTTAAAAAAATCAAAGATATTGCGACTTTATTTATTTACTTTTTAACGATGACTTGTCTCTATAGATATTTTTAGGCAGTGAATGCCTTCATTTTATGCAGGAGGTACATAATTACTTTACTTAGAAGTCTGTAGTAGTATCGAGATTTTAGAAAAAAATAAAAGTTGTGTAAAAGCCAGGTTGCATTATAATAATATTAATATTATTCATTAATCAATATATTATGAATATTCAAAACATGTGTCAATTCTATAATATTACATCTTTCAGTTTACTTACAGTGTATGTAATAAGGATAGGGACCAGGATATTTAATATATGTATATATCAGTTATGATGAATTGTGAATCGCCGACCATATTTTTTTGTTTTTTATACTGTATGGATGATAAATATAAACTACAATAAGTAAAACGCAAGCTCAATTAAGCTCAGCGCTAATGGTTACGAATTAGTTTTATTTCTTTACATTTTGGTGGTACAAGAATTATCAAAATTTTTCATTATATTTGTGTTTTTTTATTATCCCAAGTACACATATTTTACAACACAATTATCGTTTACGTTAATTAACCTAAATAGCTGAAACTCCATTTAAAAATAATATAGTCCGTTATTCGAAAGCGAATCCGAAAATAATAAAAAGAACAAAGTATAGTGAAATGAAACTAGTGGTATGACGACGCGCGGCCGGCGGACATTCGAATGAAGAATTCACAGCGTGTTCGTTCGCCGTTGTTTACACTTTATATGTATAATTCCTGCAACATAGTCTCCGTATGATGATATAATTTATTCAACAGTGTTCTTATTGTACGTACGTCGCACAAACTATATACAGAGGCGCGGCGCCGAGCGGCGGTGTCCGCGCCGCTCTACTTAGTGATCATAGTAAAATGCGGCTACAGCAATATCATACAAATTAATGACTATTTCCTTAAAATTATGATCATTTTAACTATTCAGCATCAAATTATTACTATCAATGTTGTTTTCTGCATTCCTATAAGACTCGGATACTTTTAAATTTTCCCGCGGCGAATGCGTGCTACGTCCATGGTCTCCTGCTCGCTCGGTCGTTCGGTGCGACAGGTTAGTGTCCCACTCCCGCAGCCATGTATAAAAATCGCACTGCTATAAATTTATAATAAATAAATGCCTATTTACACTATATGTATCTATACAAAATGATAGTACGACGAAATTACATTGTTTTGAGCACCTAATTAAAACAAAATGTGACAGAACATGCTACGCGCGGCGAGAGGGCTCGCATACTAAACAAATTACATATTCGAATTTCACTATTAATTTTTTTTTTGTACAATAATTTCAGACAGGCCTCGTCGCCCGATCAATACAATTATCGGTGTTTTAAAATGCGATACAAACTTTCACGCATCAATAATACATACAACTTTAAACTTATCGAACGATTTAACAATATTAAAAATCCTAAAGTAATCTATTTTCTATGTGAACAGATATAAAATAGTAATACGGTGACGACATACGAGGGCGCGTCGCCGTAGCGGGGCGGGCGGACCGAACGAAACAATCAATAAACTCATTAACGAAATCGTAATCAAATAGAAAATATCAATACATAAGTGAAAATATGAATACATAAGTGAAAATATGAATGGCTCGCATCATCTAGCGGGTGGAAGGGCATCACTTGGCGGCCGCCTGTTGCCGCTTGTGGCTGATCTCCATCTCGCCCAGCCGCTTCCACAGCTCGTCGCGCTCCTTCTCGCGCTTCTTCTCTCTGGGAACAACGCACACGTTAGTACACACAGTGTTACACACTCCACTTGCCTTGTTACTAGAGTGGCCTCATCTCAGCGTATAATTCAATATATGAAAATCAAGATTATTAGGTCAAATCTACTGTTAGTATTCTTTAACGGATTAAATACACATTGAGGCCATTGTGGCGCAGCGGCACAGCGGAGATACTGTAACCCAACGATTGTGGGTTCGATCCCTACCGGAAGAAACAAAATATTTATTTACAATTATATTTTCATTTCTTCGCTCTGGTGTTAAGGCAAATAGCGGCATTGAAACCGCCACTCAACACGCAAAGTCTCCATATTTCGGCGGGAGGAAGTGTATCTGCTGTGTGCGAAATACAGCGTCAAGCTGATTTAATTTGATTTTAATTATTTATAGAATAATACGCCAAGGACACTAGTGACGCATATGTCGTCGGGGCTTTTGTAGCTACAACGTAATATTTAGAAATATGGCTACATGGCATAGAATAATATTTATTTATTTTAAAATATATAAAACTATTTCCTCCTTCAAATGCCTTTTCCTTTCAATGGGCAATTTTAAAACTTACATAATTACGTTTTAAATTATGTATAGCAAACTTTAAATCCTATTACTGATTACTGCAAAATTAGTTTTTGAATAATGTCACTTTTCTATTTAACCGACAAAATAGTTACGTAAAAATAAATAATAAAATAAATAACATCCTCACTTCTGCCGTTCTGCTTTGTAGCTTGCAGTGAGCTCGTCAAACAACTTGGAGTTCATCTCCATAAACGTCTTGAGGACATTGTAGACGAGCGTCACGATGGATTGGTTCCAGTGCTCCTTACTCATCCTATACAAAGCGGGGAACATAATTGGCATTATCACTTGGTTGTTCTCTTCCATTAGGGATAGTATATATTCGTTGTTCCAATAAAATAATGCCCTCTCAGCCACCTGGAACATAAATATTAGCATTTGAACTAATAATTTGTTATTTTTCTTAAACAGCTTTATAACATATTTTCTATCTATACCTGGAAATGTGGACTGGACACACATTTTGCAATTTGTCTAAAAAGTGGTTCTTGAATCCTCGCAAACTGGGCCATCTCAATAACATCCAAAATTTCCTCTATCTCGCCAAGAAACATCACCTGAAAATATTATTAAAACATTTAGAAATTATTAAATAAAATTTTAAATTATCAATTTTCTGGTCACGGTTTTTTCTAGATAGTAATAGTAGTATGTAAAGAGTACACATTGTGGAGATCCTTCATTACATAGTAATAATAAATAAACTAAGAACAAGCAAATAAAAAAACAAAGAAAGATATCAATACCTCTTTCTGAGAGCAGGTTTTGGGCCAGAACTTTAGTAAGCCGCGCACAACGGGCTCAGTCAGCGTGGCGTCCTTCTCCAGGAACTGCACGACGCAGTACGCGAGCTGCGCGTGGTACAGCGAAAGACACTTCACCTTATGCAGCGGTAGCAGGACCTTCACCAGGAACTGCTTATGCTCGCTCTTCAACGGCAGAGCGAACCCGTTTATTATACTGCAAGCAATTGTTTTGGGTATAGTGTTGTGTAGTAAAACATATTACATAAAGAATGATAATACATTTTGTATTTTTCAACTTAACACAATTCGGCATGTAGCAAGGCAGGTAGATCAAACTTTACGAGACACTTCCATTCTCGGGTTTATTAATAATATTATTATAAATAATAATTTCAATGAAACTTCAAAATTAGCCACAAGCTATTTATATATTTTATTTATTTTAATACCAACAATATTTGGGTTAAACCGTGAGAAGGACAGTTAAAAAACTGTGAGCTTAAAATGTAACAGATATTAAAGGCACATTTTCAACATTTGAATCGCCAGAATTTCTGTAGCTTTATGTATGAAAACAATACAGTAAAATTAAAATTAAGTAACTGTTCATGTAGACAGATTGAACCTAGTGTCAAGGCACTAAGTTCATCACTTTCCGCACAATTTATGAGACATTAAGAGTGTCTCAAAAATCGGGCGGAAGTGACGAAGTGAAAATAATTAATACCCCTAGTTGAATATCAATTAACAACCGTCGTACTTGAAGTCAGATGCAAAGCTTTCTTCGTTTATTGCAAACATAAGCAAGTCGTTAAATTTGCTAAATATGTTTATTTAAATTCAAATTCAAAAATTCAAATTAGTTAGTTAGTTCCAAATTGTGAATATTATACTTCATTGTTTTAGTAAAAAATCATTTATTGGTTTATTTTGAAATAGGAGAGCAAAACAGCGACAAAATTTGTCCCAACTACGCTGAGGCGTATCGTGTTTGTCTCGGTCTGAATTTTAACTTTGCAATTATACTTTTAACTTAGTATATTATTTGTTAATAAATAAATTCGTGATACTGGACATTGTCTTAAGTTTTCCGTTGATGTGTAAAGTTTTTTTTTAAAACGTACGCACACCAGCACAAATAAAATTTTTTAGGTTACAGATAATAGTCGTTGTATTTTTAAGCATTCATAAGCATAAGCAGCGTCGAATATTTTTATATACTTGTTACAAATTAGTTTGCACCTATCTATCGGGACGACCGTTACAAAGCTTTGCTACGTTTGGTTGCTATCATTATTTGATAAACAATAATTCTATTTAATGCCATACTTTATGATTATGATGATTTAAGAAGTATTTCCTCCAATGAAACTTTATATTTTGATATCATCAAGAAGTTAAATTTGGATTACGTAAATAGATCTAGTCTTAGGCCGTCGTGTCGCAGCGGCACTAGGGTGTGACTGTAACGCGATGGTTGTGCGTTCGATTCGTTGTGCGCTCGAGGAAGTGAAATATTTATTTACGTTTATATTTTCATTTCTTCGCTCTGGTATTGAGGCAAAGCGCGGCGTAGAGTTTTGCCACTTAACACACAATGCCTCCAGAATTCGGCAGAAAGTGGGGAACGGAGTGTCTTGACACTTGGTTCCCTCTGCCTACCTTGCTGTGTGCGGGATACAGCGTGAAGCTGATTTAATTTAATTTTAATTCAGTCTTTACTTGTGCACAAAGGTTATTACGTAATACAAGACGAAGGTTGCCATGTAAAAATATATATGACGAAATAATTAGAAATATCAAGACATCAGGACATTTTAATGAGATTTTAACATGTCAATTGGACTAATTAAGGCATAAATATTATCATTTCACTCGAAATTGTATTACTTTAACTTTATTATATAATGCTTTTTGTATAGTAATTTATAGTATACGAGACGTCGTAGGTAAATTATCGTTTAGGGAAATGATTTAAGAACAATGGGGGGACGTCAAACAAACACAGGCTCACACATAGTGACGTAACAGCATACCTCCACGCTCTAAATTAATCACTTTATCGCTTGTCTTATAGAATTCTTGAGCACTTGTTTAAACATTTTACACAAACGAGTACAACCCTTATAAAAAAAATGTAACTTTTTAATATTTAATTAAAATTTCATTAAAAAAAGTGGATTTGTTACTAAAGATATCTTAAACAACCTAGAGGTTATCTAGGTTTTATATCGCAAAAACTGAACTTCTAACGTATACAAATATTAGATAATTACTGATTTAAATTATTCATAGTAAGATTATTTCTAATTCAAAGAATAAATTTTCTCAACTAATTGTGTTCACATTCTTCTTGTATTATAAGTATAATAACTTTCAATTACTTTTGAAATACAAATAAAAATATAAAATTCAAGATAAACCCGACTCCCCACAGTTTAAATAATAATTATTATAAAATTTGTCATGTAAAGATAATATGTAATAATCATTCCGTATAACAAATGAAATATTAAAAATTATAAGACAGCATAATTATGATAGGTATATGACACTTACCTTCCCAATATTTCTAGCAGCTCACCCACACCGTTGAAATGTTCGGTCTCATAAACAAATCTTAGGAAAATGTTGTTGATTTGTTTCCGAATGAAAGCTCGCAGTCCCAAAAACTTGCCATAAATACGGTGCAGGACCGTCTTGAGAAAGTCGCGCTCGCGAGGATCTTCAGAATCAAACAAGTCAAGCAGCTGTCAAAATAAATAATCCTTTTAAGCAACATACAATGGCCTATTATTATAATCTGTTTATTACATAAAATTCTTCCGTTACTTAGCGACTGATATATAGAAATTTATCATATCTATACATTGGTATAGGTTTATCATATCTATACATTGGTCCTTGCGAAGTACAGAAACACTAAGAAAGGGCTGTCCAGAGTTTCAACAGGAGCGGGAAAAAGCTTAATTTTACTTTTGACCTTCTAAGGTCGACAACAAATAATAAAATAAATATAGGTCAGGGAAATCTATATTCTAAGTAATATTAATTTGTCGTAATTCTCAGTCACATCAAATTAATTTCGAGTCCAAGACTCGACACATTTATTTTATGCAAAATTGTTTACAATGACGAAGACGAAATAGAATAAAGCGTTTCATATTTCACTTCCATTCACACAATATGAGACGTAATAATTTATCTAGTCAAGTTGAATAATTTTTACGGAGTAATACAATTTTCTAATGCAGCTAGCCACTTAAAACAATTATCCAATATATAGATAAATAAATAAAATGAATAAATCAGGTTCACGCTGTAGGCAAAGGGAACCTTATGTTAAAACACGTCGTTCTCCACTTTCTGCCGAATTCTGGAGGCGTTGCATGTTGCGTGGCGGAATTCAACGCCACGCTTTGCCTCAACACCAGAGCGAACAAATGTAAATTTAAATTTTAAATAATATTGCATTTCCTCGAGTGGGGATCGAACACACAACCAGTCGCGATACATCACATCCTTGTACCGATGCGACACGACTTTTCATTTCGGCGTCCGAATCGGCGTTGAGTTCCGATACATATCACGCAATGCCTCCGAAATTCGGCGGAAAGTGGAGAACTTAATTATTTTTAATATTGCCAACGGACTTGTAGTAGGTTGACTATTTTTACAACAAAAATTGTTATTTGTAAATTTAAATATCTATTAACGATATCTAATAAAAAAAAATTAAATATCGTGAAAATAC
>DWNA01002502.1:0-11603 GCA_018249835.1 Heliconius besckei
TAATACTGATTACTTCCGTTATATCATCAAGAACAGTGTAGTGACTGCGAATTTTTTCTCCTTTTACTGCTAGGTCACATAAATGTTTCTATTCTTGTACTCAGATAGTGCTAACTATTTTTTACTTCTAATAAATCGAACAACAAAAAAACCATCGTCACACCCACACTGTATAATTAAATACACTCACACAAACACAAAGCTCAGCTAACGCCACATGGATTGTACGTATTTTATACAACTAGTACAACTTAACTCACAATTTCGGCCTCGAATGATGTTGCCTTATATGAACCCGCAGCACTTCGACATTCTTGAACGACCTGCTGCAGTGCGGGCAAGGTGCGTTCCGCCTGTCCTCGTGGGTTTGTAAGTGGCGGGTCAAATACGCTTTATTACGGAACTCTCGGCCGCAATGAGAACATATCGCTTTACGTTCAACATTGCGACGTACTTCTTCGTTGTGCGTTCTGGAAATAGTAGATTTTAGTGTCAGGTTCCTTAAAATATAAATCAAAAGATTTTTATCCAATTAGGTCTTTACAAGCATTTTTGATCCGTCAAGTTATATATAAATGTCAGTAGTGTTTCGGAAGGCGGTTCTGCTGAGAAGAGCCAGCAAGAAATTCAACAGTTGCTTTTTTAAAAGTATAGTGTACAACAGATGTACATATAACTGTCATTAGCTTCCGAATCCAACATTAACAGCATTTATTTTCAGGCACTATTATTATATTAGTCTTGGATTGAATAGTAAACTTTGCTTAGTAATATACTTTTTACATATGTAGTTTATCTCACCTAACATGACATCTGTACCAGCCCCGCTCGTGGAAGACCCTCCTACACACAGGACACTCCAGGTGTAGGGGACGCGTGTGCATCTGTTCTATGTGCCTTTTCAGGTATTGGGGACGTCTGGAAATAAATGTGTAGAATTAGCATTTTTAAAGAAAAAATAATCATTTTGTGGAAAATCTAATGAATGTTAAAAGTGGTGGCCCTGACCACCAAGTCATATGTTTGTTCTCATTAAGCTACGTCAAAACTCTTATAGGCGTGCTCAGAATTATAAATATATAAATTTTGCTAATATGTAAAAAGATTTTTATTAAATACCATTCTCTCTTGCCAAATGAGCTTGGCCGTAAATAACAAGCACGGACTAAAAAAAACAAAAATGATTTTGAGGTGCAGGTTTCAAATCCTATTACATTTAAATTTCAATACATTTCCGAAAAAAAAACTATAAAATAAAAAATATTTCTTAAATCACGTCGAAGACTTCGTGATGCAGAGACAAGCATGTTTCTGTAATGTGACGGTTGTAGGGGGGAATGATTTAATATTTGTTAACGATATTATTTTCATTTCTTCGCTCTGGTACCAAGGCAAAAGCGTGGCGTTGAGTTTCTCAACTTAATATACAAAGTCTCGAAAATTTTGCGGAAAATAGGGGATTTAACAATAGGTTACCTCTGCCTACCCTGCCGTATGCGGGATACTCACTTGAAGTCCCTCCCGCAGTGCTGGCACTCGAAGGCGGCACCGAGGTGCTCGCGCATCACGTGCGCGGCCACCGTGTCCTTGTCCCGCAGGCGCAGCAGGCAGATGGCGCAGCGGTAGCGGCGGTAGTGGCGCAACTTGTGCCGGTACAGCACGTCAGCCGTCTTCATGCGAGCCTGGCATATGTCGCAGAGATGGTCGCCGTTCTCCTGGAAATGTGATGAGTCACTACGTTTTTGTTTGGACTACTACTGCTCTGTCCAAAAAAGAAAAAAAAGAGAAAATATTATGTTATAAAAGTATAATTAATATTCTTCAGAGTGAGATTCTCTGCCTTTCGAATAATAAAATCATTGCGTGAAATTAATTTTATTTTAATTATCTACTGAACCGGAAATAAAATGTTACTGCTGAATATCTTCTTTTTTTTATATTCTTATTTGTTTTTAATGTGGTAAATGTACTCTGTGTTAATAACTAATAAAGCCCATAGTTCACTCTCAAGTCTAAGATCGAATATATATCTATTAATCTCTCTCTTGTCTCAAGATCGGTTTTTAAATACAGTCCTAAGAGTGAACAATTTCTTCGTAAACAACCATACACCTTTGAGACACATCATTGTCGATTTTACTTACTACTTACTTCTAACAAAAACTTACCTTCGAGTGTATCTTCATGTGCATATGATAAGCCTCCTCCACCACGAACCCCAGGGCGCAGGGCTCGCAAGTATAATTCATATGTTTTCTACTACTGAATAACGTGTGGTGTTCTTTTTGTCGCGCCATTTCGTCAATTGTCACTATTTCTATGTGTTTTGTTATTTCGTCTGAATATTTTTGATCTTCCGCGTCAGCTAACAACGATAACATTCATTTTAATATCATCATTTCATTATAATATCTATTATATTGTACTCGGCCGACCTCGATGAGAACGTGTATCTATTTAACGCTATTTTGGATAAAACAAGTCATTAGCAGCCACCAGAATTACATGATCATTTTTGGCATTTTTTATGATAGATAAAGAAAATGATAAGAAATTAGGAAAGAGAAAGGTTGAAAATACTTACTTTTGGGTTTTCCTTTAATTGTAGGCTTGACATTGGGCTCTTTTTTCTGAAAGAGATAAAATTATAAAATTATATTAAATCTAATTACGTTTCTATATATTTTTTTCGTAACCGAAGTGACTTAATGGGAACGGAGTGTCTCAACATTAGGTTCACAAGTTCCCTCTGTCTGTCTGCTATATCAGGATTGTTCACGGCTTCACGGCGTGAAGCTACAAAAAATAAAAATTTTAGATAAAATTATTTCACATCGCCTAAATCAAAGTTTTTATCATACTTAGACACAACATGTATTACTATATTAATGCCAAATGGTATATATAACTAAGTCTAAGTCTAAGATTTTAGGTTGCGTAAAAACCGTTTAAATAAATAAATAACGTATACGTAACTTCATAATAATTTTATAACGAATAAATAATGTTTATCTGTGCTATTTTTCTATTCTTTGTATTAGTTTTATTTTTAAGAAACAATATAAGAAATTGTTGAAATTGTACAAATGCGAACGTAACAGACACACATCGATGTCTGTTACGCTTTCACGAGTATACCACTGAACCGATTTTAATGAAATTTGCTAAAGAACTATCTTTGTATCATATTTCAATTTATAAATTACTTATTACCGTGAAAAAAGGGTTTGCAAGAGTTGGCTAAAAGTAATGTTATAAAATATGTATATTAATAAAAAAATACAATATATGTATACAGAATAGAAGACTCAGCGCTGCTTTTACGGAAACAGCGTATAGAGTAAAATATTTCAAACCCAGGCCTAAAGAAATTAATCAATTACCTCACCAGTTTAGACGTACGACTTTTCGTTTCATCATTTCACGATGTTTATCCATACCTGTATAGTGTGTGACGCAGTACGCATAGATACCAATAACGTAAACACTTACTACTACAAAAATACTACTGAAGGTAGTATGGTTAAACAACTTCGAACTTTATCGCCAATACCTATGACTCGATTTCGGAGTGAGGCATGTGCAGCGGTGTCCCTGCGGATAAGTTTGTGTGCATGCGTTGTCCTTAACAAATGGATTTTTATTTTACAACGATAATTTTATTATTTATTTTACTTGGGAAAAAAAACTTTTTAATTTTTGGGTTTTTTTTATTGTATTACGAATAGTTAAACCTATGGTTTCATTTAAAGTGGTACTGACAAAAACACTCTGTATAACACAAAAACTACTGAGTCAATCTTAGATAGGAATGGTCAAATAATATTATTATAAGAACCTATTTGTTTTCATAAATCAAAGTAAATTAAATCAGTTTCACGCTGTATCCCGCATACACCAAAACTTACACACTTCAATGCGGTCTTTCCGTCAAGTTTTCGTGTTTATTGAGTTCCACCAATGGAAATCAACGCGCCTTTTACCTTGATGCCAGAGCGAAGAAATGAAAATATTCAGAAATAATAATTAATTCCTTTGAGTGGAGGTCGAACCAACACCCTCGTGCCCCTGCACCACCATGACCTTACTTTGACTACACTAATTTTTCCGACTTATACCATGTTTGCATTATTCCATTTCAATTCTACTTATTGTTATTATTATTATTTAAAATTATGCTAATTGTCTTATCCATATTGAAAGATAAAGTTTTATCAATGCAATAAATCAAATTACATTAATTATGCAATATCTTCATAGACATTTAGGTGATAATTTAAATATTTGCATATTTGATATTTTAAATTTGTAGGTGTCACAGAGACAGTAATATATTTTATTAAAACAATTAACTATATAATTAGGACAGCATCAGAATGCAAAATTTGATTGTTATAGGTTCAATCTTTATCTGAGGGAATTATTTTGTGCAAGGGCAGAAGTGTGCCACAGTAGAGGAATTGAAGAATATTTAATATTTTTATTTCCTTCTAACGAGGGCATATGTAACACTGAGTTCTGCCACTCAACACACAAAGCCTCAATGTTTGTGTCTTAATGGGAACTAAGAGTCTTAATACTAGGTTCTCAGGGTAACCTGGTAGGTAACTACCCTACAATTATCCAGAAACACTATGAAAATAAAAAAAAAATCATCAAAACTATTTGGTTTTTTTTTTAATATCCTTAAATCAAAATTTTATATAATAATATTCAATATTAATAGTAATACCTTTTTCTTAGTCTTTGCAGGTAAATATTCTTCATCAGTACATTTTTTAAGCTTTTTCCCCTTAGCTCTAGGTTTTGATCTTTTACTTTTTGTTTTTGTAAGAAGACTGTTCCCTTAAATAAACATTTTTCATTATATTTAGTGATGCTTCAATTAATAAATATGGCAAAATATATCTTAATTTAATAAAACAAGGCCATTGTGGCATAAAGGGATAGCATCTGACTGTACCTGTTGCAGGAATAATTATTTTAGCTTACTAATAAAAATGTAATGTCTTAAAAATTGGGCAGTGCAGAACCGTGCAGAATTGGGGATATGATTGCCTCTGCCTACCCTGCTAAATATATGCAGATTATATCTTTAGATTTATTATTTCAAAAATTCAATTTATATTTAAATCTTCTTAAGTAAAATTATTAATTACTTCTTTAAATGGTAATATTACCTTCAGGTTGCTCATAAGCCGAGGGACCTATTTCAATACAAATATCAGGCAGTATATGTTCCTGGGGCTCATACATATCATCAACACAAGTATCATCATAATCTTCTGGTTCAGATTTAATGTTTACACTATCTGGTATCTCTTGTTTCACATCTTCATAATAATTTGTAAATTTTGCACTTTTTGAATGGATTTCTTTAACCTCTTCCTCTTTCAAGCTTTGTTCTTCATCATATTGCTGGTCAGAAGGCTCTATTTTTATTTGAATGAATTGTGGCGTACACATGCTTACGTTTTTATTATGTTATTACTTAAAAAATATTATAAGCACCGTTTAATTTAAATAACTTAGAACACTGCCTTCACTCAAATGGCGATATAATTCGCTTAACAATTTATTTATAACTGAGCGCCACATTATAATCATGGCACAATAAAAGAGTTATGCCCTTAGAACAATTTAAAATTATATCTTTTCCAATATAAATATTTTAAATAATCACTTTATTATTAATATACGTAAACTGAGCAAAATGTACCGTTCGCTAACAAATTATGTGACGATGTATGTATGGCTTCCACCCCATTACTACGAAACTTTTATATTGTTAGCCGCTATAAACTACACATGTTAAAGATAAAGATAGCTACGGGCGAAATTATAATATCCATTTAAATTATAAATAACTTTATTTATGGAAATTAGGACTAGACTAGATAATCATTTCGCGAAACCAAATCTGCCGATAAACGATAAATCTTAATCCCAAATTTGATAGATAACGTCAATTGTCAAATAAAAGTGTTACTATAAAATAATTTTATTAATTTGTATTACCAGTTCGAAATTATTATATTGCTTTTTTTCACTGGAAAATTAGAAAAAAATAGAATATATGTATATATATATATATATTTTCATTTATTACATCATTTTGTTAACCTCTGAAGAATACAGAGGGGGTGCTTATAAGTTTGACGTCTCCATGTGTAACTGTTTGTCTGTCTATGGCATTATACCTCCCAAACAGAAGAATAGATTGTAATGTATTTTCTTTAGTGAAAGGTACTGAATCTAGGTAGGTAGTGTTCTTAGCCATAAATAATGATAATATGTTTTAAAGATTTTTAAGTCTTTTCTAGTTGTTTGTTTACTTTTTAGAGTTTTTTACATGGATGGGGCCCCCCCCCCATTTATTTATATTTAATTATATTTATTTATATTTATTTATATTTAAACTAAATTTATAGCGATCTTTGCGATCGTAATAGCGATCGTAAAATAGGCAAGAAGACAAAACGTAATGCGCAATATCTCGAAAATTGATCAGAGGCGTGCCTATGCGTGAGAAGATGCGTTTTTCAATTATTTATTGTTTCTTTATTTTGTTGAGTTGTGAGAAAAGAAATATGCTTATATTCTTTTTTTAGTTTCATACTGTATCATGGCAGGATATAACAAGTAAACATAGAAGCCTAGTGTTAAGACACTACATTGCCATTAAGACATGTATCCATTTCAACACACATACCCACTTTCCGCCGACTTCAGGAGACATAGCGTGTCGAGTAGTGCAAGTTAATGCCGTACAGAGTTAAAATCTGGGAGTATTAAAACACAAACGTGAAATATTTCTTCCTTAATTTTTATTTTATTATTACTAAAATGTTACACATAACATTATAAAAAAATTAGACAAATTTCGATTTACGCGACTTAAAAGTTCATAAAACATACATAATTTATACGATTCGTAATCTCAAAATATATTTACTTAGCATTTTATACAATGAATAACATTTGGTATTTATTTTCGGACACACAGGTAATATTAGGTACATATTTAATGAAGAACAGTTTTTACCAAACTCCCACAATGGCCAAGTAAAAAGACATTTTGTTTAACAAACGAAAAATGTTTACTATTTGGTATTAGTAACAAAGAAAACAACAGCCACTACTCAAATTAAATGTCATTAAACTTGTCCAGTTAATTAATACTAATCTAAATACTTTCTTGCACCAGCAATTATTATTATAAAAATATTGACTATCATAATTATATCGGAAGATACTTTATAGTTTCTCGAACAAGTCTTAATGGCGTCATGTCACGCAGCGATATTGTGCCGTACATGTATTTTAAATACATTTTTATTATTTAAAGAAGCTACATTAGAGTAATATTCATGATAAACATAATATTAGTGTTTTTAAGACGAAAAACTTTGAAAGATCCACACTAGGCTAAATAATATTAAGATTTTTGACGGTCGCAAATTATTAATTATATTAAAAATGCAAGCATATTAATATTTCCCATTTAAGCGCAAAAGAAAGTTATTATCCAATATCTAATAATCAGTTTTAAGTGCTAAACCTATAAATCTTATAATATGTATATAAACAAATATAATATTGCATTTGCAATTAAACTTAAACTATGAGACCGATTGCATGATATCTGTGTCTTTAATGAAAATGGTTGTATATCCTTTTTTGGCTTCATAGTGTATTGCTTCATATATCTTGGTAGGCAGCGGGAACCTAATTAAGAAACTTCGTTCCCGATGCATCGGGTTCAAGATCAGTATTCAAGAGTAGTGGATCTCAAGGCCATACTTGGTCTTCTTACCAAAGGAAATAATTCATTCCTCCGAATGGGAAATGCACCCACAAACGTTGCGTTTACATTAAGACGTTGTGGCGCTCACCATGAAGGCTTAGTTTTTTTTTATGGAAATTTACCTTTTAAGTTACGTAACACTTGAAAGGTACATTTCTAACAATGTAATCGAACATCTTATTTCTCACGACAAATTATAAGCAATATTTGATTACTTTAGGTATTATTTTAAAACTCATTTTAGAAACCAATTTCATTAAAGACACAAATATATAATGAAGACCTTGAATAAATTTACAAATAAGGCCATCAGTACAAGAGGTCTGACTTCAAAACTTCTATAAATACAGAAATGTATATAGCATATGTAATTAATTTCTTTTTAGCTTATTGCAAGAAAAAAATAATAATTTAAAGTATTTTTTCAATGTACTAAAGATCTTTAGGTAAGATTTGAACCACCCTTTCCAATACCCCTTAATCTCAAACTATTTACCATATCCGAGTATTCAATTCTACAATTATATAACAGTAAAAATTTAACTTTTATATAGCAGTTATAACTATTTCGATGTAACTTTGTCAATTCCTTGTAATGGGAACAAATGTTAGTTGTGCCACAACTTTTTAATATTATTGAATTAAATGTACATATGTCATTTACTTTGTCATAAACTGTTATTGTTGTATTGCATTCCATGTTACATGAAAATCATCCATTGCAATAACTTTCCGCAACTGTTTTATAATACATTTTTATTAAAAGAAGTAATTGATTTACTTGTATTTATGTAATACAGAATTTTTAAATCTGAATTTGATTTACTTGTAATAATTGTATCCTTATGATACTTGGCAGTTATACATAGATGAGGTGACAATACAATAATTTGGTATCATCAAACTGGTCTGATGATGGAACCAGCTCCTGAATAATGGAACTCTTCAAAAGTTAGTTAGACAGTTTAGGCCCGTATAAATAATAGCATGTAGGAAAATGTATTTTATAGTTTTCTTTTTTTGAACTATAATTATGTTTCATGACATCTGTAATTCAATTATATTAGTAAAAATAACTACGTGAATAAAACCAAAACTCCCAAAACGTTCAGCATAATGGCTGCATTGTAAAAATGTTATAAAAAGTTTCTTTCTTCCTAGTCTCTTTTTAGTAATTTTATGTAAATGTTATATAAGTTTAGTTCGTGTGAATATTCATATTAACATATATTTATTAAAAATATAGATATTTCGTTACAAAATTGATAAAAAAATTATATTTGAGTGAAGAAGATACAGTTAGAAATAGAAATGGTGTGATTCTTAGCCTATATAAACTTGATTGAAAATATAACTAAATATTGATATAAAATCAAAAAAACTTGATTTTGTCCCTTCAAAAGTAAGTTAGACCTCTTCTACATTAATATCTTCAAATACAGGTAAAAAACTGTAGAAAATTGTTTTATTTCAGTACATTTGTATTTAGTGCAAAAGTATTTAAGAGTGGCTTTATTTGTGCGTAATTTTGTATGAGAAGCAAGCACAAGTTTTTTTTATATAACATGATATATATAACCATAGCCCTTATCGGTGGGCATACATTATTGTATGTGTCACACTTATAAATAAAAAAAAATATATAAAATATATATAAAAAAATGTTCTTTAGGAGAAATATGAATACTTTTTACATTGCTCGTTTAGTATGATTGCATTACTAAATGGCACAGTTAATATAGGCCTTATAGAAGGCAATAGATTGTGTTAGCTTCAAATTTCATTTTAGAAAAATGTATATAGGATTGACTCGATTATCTGACGTTTAGCTGTTATTGAAAATAATATATTTTAAAACAAAAATAACGGTGTGACACATTTTTTGTAAAACAATTTTAAAAAATCGTCCATCGTTTATAATATTAAAAAAAAACTTTCACGTCATTTTTAATGTTCAAAATGTATAAATAGTTTACTATTATAGAATTCACAGTTTAGATTGGTAAAGAAAATATAATGATTTAATACATAAATGACGTGACGCAGGGACACAAGCGTGCAACTGTAACCGCGACAGACTGTGGGTTCAATACCGACTCAGAGAAATTAAATATTAAGATTTCCTACCTCTGTTAACGAGGTAAAGCGCGTCGTTGAGTTCTACCACTCAACACACAATTTTTCCAAAATACATAAGAAAAGGGGAAAAGAGGTGTCTTAATGGCAACAGTGTTTTAACAATAAGTTCCCAGTTTCCCTCTGCCTACCCTGATATGTACGGGATACAGCGTAAAGCCAAAAAATAAAATATATCGTTAGAAATAAATTAGATAAATTGTTGTAAGGATTTCTGTGGTGGATGGTTCGGCATATGATGGATATCATGTGCCGCTGCCGCTGTGTCTGTGTTAAAATTTTAGTGACATTTGATATACTCAAAGAAAAAAAATAATTTGAAATATTTTTAATATTAATAATTGATAGCCTAACAAGTTCCTGTATACATCTTGTCTCTGTTATATTGTAAAATAATTAATATAAAAAAGACAGTTGTGAAAATTAAAAACTTAAATTAAAATTTCCACCTCTAAATATAATATAATCAATATCTTTACCAATCTAAACTGTATATAATGTGTAAACTGTTGTATTTAGCTGGGCAGGTCGTCGAGAAACTCCACGTATGTGAATGGAAAGTGTCCAACTTTGCCGTTCAGCTCACCTTCCCATTGACCGTTTATATTCATTTTTGTTACCTGTAATATGTAATAAGACTATTGTTAAATAATTATACGCCTCCCTTGCTAAGTCATAATTTAAATCAATTATCTTTGGGAAGGGGACACCCGATGTTTATCCCTTCAAAGATGACTATATATAAATATGTTTTAACAAGATTTTCAAGGTAGCTCAATGAGAACATTATACGGCCCAGTGGTCAGAGGACTCGGAGGCAAGCAGACAGCATTGAGTCAGTAAACATGCAATTTCTCCAGAGACGATTCGGCGGAGAGTAAGGAGCGAAATGTCTAGGCTCTATCGGCCTGGATGCATGCAGAATACAGTGTGAAACTGAAAAAAAATCTATATCGTTAGTGGACTCATGTAAA
This sequence comes from Heliconius besckei, assembly GCA_018249835.1. NCBI lineage: Eukaryota > Metazoa > Arthropoda > Insecta > Lepidoptera > Nymphalidae > Heliconius > Heliconius besckei. The sequence goes on from DWNA01002502.1 coordinate 10,918, forward strand.
AGGTATAGGTGAAAAAGACTATTAAGGCAGTGGAATTGTATCAATCAGGGGCAGTTGCTTGTAGGCAACGGCTCTAATTGGATGGAAACTCGTGTGAAGTATTATTATTGGGTGAAACACATCATATAATACAATTACATAGAACCTCTTTCTGAATAATTTAGAAACATATCTCTGTATATAATAAAACATTAAAAATATTTTGTCTGTACATTTAGTATTTTTGGCTGAAATGGATAGAGGGGCATTTAAAAAGTAATAGAAAGCAAAAATATATATTTTTTAAATTTATTGTCTTCTTCCTGGCATTAATCCCGGCTATTACCAGGGTCTGCCTTCCTACTTAACCTACTCCACTTTGCGCGATCTTATGCGTCCTCGGTGGTTAGACCATTGGCTCTCATGTCCTGCATCACGACATCCAATCAACGCTTCCTTGGGCGTCCGGGAGGTCGCGCCCCAGGAACTAGTATAGCAAGGCACTTGCATCCGACATAGTTCTTAGGCCGGCGCGTAACGTGGCCAAACCATCTCAAGCGACGCTCTTGGAGCTTATCCACTACGTCACGGACCCCAAGACTACCTCGAATGAATGTGTTGCGTATGCGGTCAGACCGCGTTACGCCGCACATCCACCTCAGCATCTTCATTTCCGTGACGTGAAGCTCCTGAGTGTGCCGAGATAG
>DWNA01002503.1:0-11603 GCA_018249835.1 Heliconius besckei
GAACTCAATGTCGCGATTTGTCTCTTTACCAGAACGAGTAAATGGAAATATTTCATTTCCTCCAATGGTGGTAATCGAACACACAACCTGTCGCGCCTATGCGCAACGACTGGCTCCATGACAGATGAATAGGATTCGGCACTTAGTAGATGGAAACAAACCTCAATCCCAATACCTCAGTCCCAATAGTTTAAGATTATCGTCGATCGTCGTCGTCCATTTCTTTACAAATTGTATTATTTGGCATGTCATTTGGCTTAATGTCTAAATCTCAATCACGTATGGTTATTATGAAATTCCCGCGTCGCGTCCCAAACGTTTAAAACTTTATTGTGTCAAGCCAGTGGCTGTGGTATAGTTGGGCGGTGCGCGCGAGTCGCGACGCGCCTTTATTCGGTCATACTGGTTTCGCGGTTATTTTGACACTTTTGTATTTTTAAAAATTTTCTTCTTTTTTGTGTCTATTGTTTTTATTGGTTCGGCTTAAGTGTTGTAAAAGGTTTGTTTTTGTTTATTAATTATTTTTTATTGTTCCTTGATGTGTTGTTAACTATGATTATATATTTTTTTATTATTGGAAAAAATATTTTTGCAAAACGGAGTGTTCCCTCTGCCTCTGCCTGCCTACCCTGCTGTGTGCGGAATACAGTGTGAAGTTAATTTAATTTAATTTATTTTTTTCGTTAGTTCAGTAAATTCTTTTGTTTTATAGTAAACTAGCGGACGCGCGCAGCTTCGCTTGCTTATTTAGAGGTGAATTCTAATAAACCACAACATGTGTTCAATTAAATATTTTTAAGAGTCTAAATTTTAAATTTTATAATAATCGGTGGCGTTTTAAAGATTTTTCCTTACAAACGTTCAACCTCTTATTTGCACCGTTAGATGGAGAATTCTAAAAAACCATGAAACACGTGTTCAATTAAATACTTTTAAGAGTCTGAATTTTAAATTCTATAAAAATCGGTGCCGATTTTAAAAAAAATCCATACATACTTTCAACCCCTATTTACTCCCTTTAGGGTTGAAATTTTTTAAAATCCCTCTTAGTGGATGTCCAGATTACGAAAGTAAACATCTGTCCAAATTTCAAGTTTCTACCATCAGCGGTTACGGCTGTGCGTGCGTCTTACCTCAGTCAGTGAGGACAAGTCCTTTTATATATATAGATTATATTTTTTAAATATCACATTGACTAACGAGATAATTAATGATTACACAATTTAAAACTTTATGTTAACTCTAAAGGAAAAACAGCTTTCTTTAACAGTTTTAAAATTATAATATAACATTTTATTTCACTTTATATGCTTAAATAAATATTTAAAATACAGAAAAACATAATTTTATACCTTATATGTAATGAATACATCTTACATTCATTACAAACAATAATTGATTTTAAATAATTGTACTTACAATATATTAATAATAAAAAATAGAGGTCGCAAGTATAAAGGCTACATACAATTTATGGAATTACAATTTTAAGAAAATACAGCTATTTGTTTGAAAAAAAAAAAATGAAATGGTCCAATGGAGTATAAAAAAAATCTTTACGATAGTTAGTATAATATTTTCAGAAGCGGGAAATGTTTTTTCTCTATACGCTTTATCAATAGCGGGCTAGTTAGAGGGTGCTTACCACTGTCCGTCAATACCTTCAAATTAACATGCTGAGCCACTGCGCCACGACGGCCTAAGGGGGAAAAAATTTTTCTTTTCCAATGCAATCTCTCAAAAGTCCTCAGAAGTCCAGTGGGACTTATAACGGAGTGCCGTTATCCACTCACACAAATACACTTCTATACACTATCTAGGCTTCTTATGTCTCCTCAATGGAAAAAAGCATGAAGCTTCAAAAAAAATATGATTCAAATTTTCTTCGCTAACCATACAATTTTTTCTACTGTTACATTAGCTGAGCGGTTGATCGTTGGCAATAAACACTTGTAATATGTTGGCAATCACATAAGCTGTCTGGCCTTAGGTCTGTAGCATGGTAAATGTACTCGGACATTTTAATGAAAAGAAAGATAAAGAAAAGGGAGATTTTATAGTATGTATTATTGTGAATATTTTTTTAAAGTTGTGCTCTCATTTAGCATGGCCCATATTTAAAATCTTTTCATTTGCTTTGGTTATGTACCTAATGATAAATTTACCTACACTTACATATTATATAGAAACGCAACGAAAAAAAAAATAGACCAGAGTAACTTTTCATTATCCTCTATAATATAGAGTCTATATGATAAAAATAAATAGTCGGTACTTAAGTGTTGACACCGAATTGAATAGTTGAAACCGAGGGTTCCGTAGCAATTTCACGATTGAACTGTACATTTGGATACATGATATTAATTGACGACGACCACTTGACGATCTCTCCACGTGACCTTAAGAAAAATCGTCTTGGTAGACAAACGGACAACAAAGTCATCCTATAAGGGTACCTTTTTCTTTTGTCGTACGATAACCTATTAATAAAAATCTGCATTAGCTCTAAATATGTTAAAATAGAAGAGAAATAATGTTAATTCTTAGTAAATTCGAATTTACCTATAACATTTTCATCAAAGTCAGCTGCTGTAGCTGTTCCGAGAGGTGGACGGATAAATAGACAGACGGGCGATATTTCAAAATGTTTATATTATTTAAGAATATTATAAACTATGACGAATACAATTAATCTATTAATTGTTACATTTATAGGTAAGCTCCCATTTTAAAGATATCTGGATTAGCGTTCAGTGGCTTTCCTATGTGGTCAAAGTAAAGCTGGAGGCATGACGGAACTCACCCCACGCTTTGCTTTTTTACCAGAACGGGGAAATAAAAATATTAAATATTTCGTTTAGTCAAGTGGGAATTGAACCCACCAGTCGCAAGCTTATGCCATTGCGCCACGACTGGCCTCTGGCACCTCTGGCACAAAACAAGATATCTTAAACATAAAATAAAGCTACTCAACAAATAGATATATCTATTATCTATTTACGTTAAATAATTTAATTTAAAATTCAATTCCCGATAGTTGTCGGGATATTCAGTTGAATATTTTAATTTAAATAACTTAACTGAAAATCAATTATCTCAATCTATCTGTCGCGCCTCCCGTACCAAATCGCGGTAACATATACACGAAGATGAAAAAAAGAAAAAAAATAGATATATAGATACGTATACAAAGTATTATTGGAACTTTGATTACGGCCGTATGACGTGATTTATCGAAGCCGTGTACTATCGCCAAGACATTTACACTCGTCTGCAGTCCATATATCCTCTTTGCATTTCAATACACTTTATTTGTTATTTGTTGTGATATATTGTAACGTATGGGTATGGCCTGAACTCTGAAATCTCAATAGTTAACGCAACTACTGAAGTAGAGTTAGGTAGTAGGTTTCTTGGCGCGATGCCGCTAGTCAATCTGTATCGAATTAACAGTTTTTGTGTTATATTGGAATATGTACACATGTGTATGATTGATTTTTAATGAAATTTGTTGAGCTTGATTAAAAATAATATTTAAAGAATATACGGAAAGATTTTTATTGTGATATACAGTAGGAATTTCAGAAGCTTAATATATTTGTGCGCCACAAAAGACAAATGAACAATAAATTATTATTATAGACTTGTATATACGGGTTCTGTTTCTTTAATTTTGAGATACGTATTCCTAAAAATATTATATATATACACATATACGATTACATGATATTTTTTAAATTCTCTATTTTTTATCTAAATTATGGTAACATAAAATAATTGAGGCGAGTTGTGGCGCAGAAATAGTGTGGGTTCAATACCCAATCGAGAGAATGAAATATTTAATAATGAGGTAATGAAAAACCTCGCTCTGGTAACACGGCAAAGCGCGGCGTTGAGTTCCGCTATCCAACACGCAACGCCTACAAAAATTTACACGTGATACAACGTGAAGCCAAAAAAAATGGTAAAAAAATATAATTAATATTAATCTAGGTGTATATTTTGATGTGAACAGTACTCCACTGGTGCTATAGAACAGTGGCTATTAGCTGCGCCCTGCCAAAAGATTGAAGCGCAATTTATGATCATCGCTCGCACGTGCCTTTAAAGCCGCGATTACATTTGCACTGAGTGTGATGAACAAACAAACACATGTATGCATCTACTAGTAACAATGTATTAACGTCATTTAAATCAATATGTTAGATATCAATATCTTATAGAAGATCTTAATAATTAACTTGGTGGTGGAGGTTGAAAATGTCTAGGTATAATTAGTTATAGGTACTTCTATATATGAGGCCATCTTCGCGCAGCGGCACAAGGGTGTGAACTAATTGTGGGTTCGATTCCCACTCGAGATAATAAATTATTAAATATTTTAATTTTTCCGTTCTAGTAACGAGGCAAAGCACGACGTTGAGCTTCGCCACTCAACACGAAATATCTCAAGAATTAGTCGGCAAGTGGGAAACGGAAGTGTCTTAACGCAAGGCACTAGGTTTATCAGGTTCCCTCAGCCCGCTATGTGCGGGATACATCGTGAACCTAAAACAAAACAAAACGAATATTGTGAACCAATCTTAACGTACAAGTTGACGGATAGCGCGTCCAGAGCTCCAGCCGTCGCGCGGCGTGTCTGTGAATAATTAGAATTAGTCCGATTGTGCAAATTATTACATCACTACACTGATTGGAGAGACTTAATTATATTATAATGTATGCTGGGTGGAGACGCACTCGCGCTATGGATGGTAGCTTGTAGTTGGAGGTTTTTTTTAAACGCTTTTGTTAGTTCTGTTGTAACTATGTAATAAAATCTAAAAACCTGAATTACACGCTCTTCTAATTGTGTCATCATGAAATTGGACAATTGTATGAGTGGGCTGGATGATAATACAATTTTATGGTAGCGTCGAGCTGGTATCATTGGTTTGTAAACGCGACGTCGAGGAAATCAATTAGCAGTTTCCGTCGAACTCTCGAGGCATTGCGTCTTGGGTGACGAAACCCAACGCGACGCCGAGCTTTACCCCGTTACCATAGCGAATCAATGAAAAAATAAAATATTTAATTTCCTCCACTGGGAATCGAACCCACGACCTGTCGCTTCAAAAATACATAATCTATATATATAATAGGACTTGTCCTCACTGACTGAGGTAAGACGCACGCACAGCCGTAAACGCTGATGGTATGAACGTGAAATTTGGACAGATGTTTCTTTACTTTCGTAATCTGGACATCCACTAAAAAGGGATTTTGAGAAATTTTAATCCTAAAGGGGTGAAATAGGGGTTGAAAGTTTGTATGGAAAAAAAATTTAATTGGCACTGATTTTTATAAACTTTGAAATTTAGATTTTTAAAAGTATTTAATTAAACACGTATTTCATCGTTTTCTAGAATTCTCCTCTTCTAAGGGTGCAAATAAGGGGTTGAAAATTTGTATGGAAAAATCTTTAAAGCGCCACCGATTTTTATATAATTTGAAATTTAGTCTCTTAAAAATATTTCATTGAACACATGTTTCATGGGTTATTAGAATTCTACCCTAAATACGTAAGTGAAGCTGCGCGCGTCCGCTAGTATATTTATAATTTCAAGACAAGATAATTCAGGATATAAGTTAAACAGCGTCCCGTCTCATTATAAACGATATATCGGAACAATTTGGTGTAAGATCAGAGGACGTGGAGGGTTTTACGACTACATAGAACACAAACATGGCAGCACGCTTGTGTACTTTACGAACATTGCGGTTATATTCGCACGTGCTTTGTCTGTCAACGATTTATAATTTTTGTGGCTCATCTTTTGGGGTAGAGTTGAGCGGGTTTAGTTGTATTTGGTGGTTGTGGGTTCATGTTAGTACGGGTGAAAAATTAGTTATTTTGAAAGCGTGTAAAGATTTGAATCCGTGCTTCTTGGAAACCGTCCAAGCACTCTGACCACTAAGCCGTTCTTTTCGAGCTACGCTGAAATTGTTACATAATTTTCCAATTTGTTTTTGTTGTTACTGTATCTACGTAGGTAAGTACTATAAAGTGTAATTATTCCAGCCTTTACAGTCTCACTCTTGTGTCCCTGCCCCACGAATAGTCTATGTAGTTACAAATACTAGAATACACAGTCTTTTCTTAGAAAAAGGAGGTTATTTGGTAAGTCCTAAGAAAGGAAGGGACGAGGATGGGTTTCACTGCCACGTTCCACCAACCAGCAGTGAATAATCTTTTGCACTAGCCGAGTATTAAAACACTCCGCTTTCCTCTTTCAGTTGAACTCTGGAGGCATTGCGTGTTAAGTGCCCGCAAGTTCAAGCTAGCTATTTATTAAAAGATAATAGCTTTAACTTTGAGAAAAATCTATAAAACATTCATAATTCCATACTTCCATACTGAGAAAACACTTGCCGTAACAGCTGTGGTACATCAGGGTTCGTTCCAAGAAAAAATATAAGCGGACGTGTGTTCAGAACATGACTCCAGTATAATTTGTACGTACATCCGGGACTTGATACTGAATCATAATATGTTTTAGTCAAAATAATGAATGTCCCGCGCCCACTCGCGCCCGTCTCAGTTTTGATGTTTAAATTAATATAATTAAATTAATTCCTGCCTAAATTACAAATTATATGAAATATTTTTTTCTTTCTTTTGTTTCACGCTTTATCCCGCATGTTGTAGGTAGGCAGAAGGAGCCTAGTAATAAGACACTCCGCTCCAACTTTCCGTTGATTTCTAGAGGTACTGCGTGTTGAGTGGCGGAACTCAAGCCCGTAGCCTCGACACCAGAGCGAAGAAATGAAAATATTAAATATTTCATTTTCTCAAATGGGAATCGAACCCGCAATCTGACTTTACAGTTACACACATGTGTCTCTACACCACGAACTCAACCTCAACGTATGAAACATTGATAAGTTAAAAATTGTATAGTCAAGTTACATTGCCAGTAGTGTCAGTCATACCACTATGGAACCTCTTTGAGTACATTGCAGGTTCCGTTTGATGCTGAACACTCGTGACGGCCTGTGGTAGAATATTGATTCTATCAGTCTATATAGAAATTTCCGTTGCTCTGGAAATTCTACCCACCATCAAATTAAATAATTATTAAATTCTAGGAAAATGTTTTTAAAATAATTTGTATTATGAATTATGATAAGAGATTGACCTACCGATATGGTCACGGTTATAAAGCACATATAAATATCCGAATATCAGACAGTCGCTCTATGTCTTTCGATTCGCGTCAGACATTTTGTTCTTCTTAAATATTATTACAATAATATTATAAAAAAATGAAGGTATCTATCTCGTGTTCCTTCTTAGCAATCAGTCAGGCTAACCCGGTGTAAGTAATTAAAATAAATATTTTTTAATGTATAAGATACATTATATAAATAGATTAGTAATATTTATGTATTTTCTACTAGAAATATTAATTAAATAGTTGATAAATTCCTACGCTGGACATTTTAAAATTTTAACATGCTATCTAAAAGTTTCTAAAAATTAAAATTTTCTTTTCTAATATATTTTATCAATAATCAATACTAAAAAAAAAATGTTAAATAGACATGTTGTCTTCTTTAATATCTTATTATTTATATTTTTAGAATAAATGAAATTTAAAGATATTTTAAATTAATATATTTACTTACAGTCCTGATGACGCGCTCTGTCTCGTCTACGGCGAGTGCTCTGGAGAAGACCCTTGGAGATCTAAAAGCCGCGGAAACGATTATATCGGCGATAAACGCAGGAATATTACATATATAGTTCCTATTTTACCTGAATATCAGCGTGTGGTGAGATCACCGTAACAAATCGATCAACTTATAAAATCGTAATCTAAAAATAATAAATGGCGTTACAAGTACTGAAATAACGTCTAACTTCAGTTGCCGCCAATTTGCATAATACGATAACGAGTAAATATTGAATATTTTAATTTATTAATTAATCTACTTCACGCTGTATCCCGCACACCGCAGGGTAGGCAGAGGGAATCTAGTGTTAAGACAATTTGTTCCCCACTTTCCGCGGAATTCTTGAGGCATTGCGTATTGAGTGGGGGAACTCAACGTCGCGCTTTGTCTCGACACAAGAACAAAGAAATGAAAATATAAATTTAAATAAATATTACATAATGTCTTATTTATTTAAATGAAATTAAAATAAATGTTTAATAAAAATGTTTTTACAATATTCTTCGGTCATTTTCGTCACTTCTATTTTCAAGGTCTTAAGGTTGTCTTCTTTTCAGGTGCATAGTTGATAATTTTTTACTATAATAGACGTACTTATGTACTGTAGTTTTTTTTTTACCTTTTTATGTAATACTAGCGGCCCCTGCGCGGCTTCGCTAAACGTTATTTAAGAGCGGGTAAATCCCTATCTCGTGGGAATTCCGAGATAAAAAAACGACCGTTGTGTTGCCCCATGACCCCCTCTATCGGTCAGTCTCATAAAAATCGAATATTTCAATTTTTTTATAAGAATTTTCTTTTTTACTGCTAAATACCTCATTGTGACTTATTTCTAAGAGATATAAGATGTCGCGGACTTTCTTATAGAACTAATGAAATTGAATATTGTTCACCGTGGGAATAATTCCCCAAATGTGATTTGAATTGCCAACCCACGCGAACTGTGATGCATCTTAATACTTCACCATTTTCTATATTTTTAATTTTATTCTATTATTTTTAATCAATTTACCTTTTAAGAGTGGGTTACAGTGTGACGGTGAACACAATACTTCCTAAGTTTTTTATCTTGACGCTAATTACCAAGTATATAATATATATTATATAAGTAATTTAGTTCTTTATTTTCCCATTTAAGAGAAATAGGATATCATAATATTTAAAATAGAGAAACTGAACGTCGCACTTTATTCAACAAATTCTATACCTAGTCTATGTTCTATTCCAATGTTTCTTAATAGATCTCAGATAATCTAGGGAGCCGTTATCGTAGCTTAGCAACGATCATTTATGAAGATAATTCACATCAAACTACTTTGAATAGCTGCCAATATCTAAATAAGCTGGCGTTGATTGGGGAACAACTGTACCGTCAAAACAATAGTTATCGCCATTTGAGCGCTTTTGAGAAAAAACTGGGCACCAGTGTATTATACTAATTATCTTTTAATTTTGAGGCCAGTCGTGGCGCAGGAGCACAAAATGTGACTGTAAACGCGACTGGTTTTGAGTTCGATAAGATGAACCCCATTCGCCACTCAACACGGAACGCCTTCAGTATTCGGCAGAAAATGGTTAACGGAGTGTCTTAACACCACGTTCCCAGGTGAAGCTCACCAGGGTTGAGTCACCAGGTCACCAGGTACATCAGGTGAAACTGATTTAAAAATTTTTGTGTGTTAAAACTCTTGGAGGACCACCAGAATATTCTGGGGTGGATATACTTAACACGAGCTGTCCCTTTCCTACGTCCATGCTGAACAAGCAACATTTCGAACTGGAAGGAAGTGGAGGATGGAATATCGTAACATTTTGTAATACTAAAGGAAGGCTTACACTATATGCTGGTCACGATTAGTTATCGATCCCATCTCATATATTTGTATCATTGTATGAGAAATATTCTTATATGTGGACCGGATTGGACCGGAATTAGACCGATATCATAGTATGAATGCTCTCATTGTTTCTGGTATAAGAATATTTTTAACAGACTGAGAATGGACCGAGAATGAACCGCGTCTCCGTAGTGTAAATCGTCCCTAAATTTTCTGTGTAATCTCCTGTCAATTCTACACAAAAATGAAAAATCTAAATGAAAGCAATTTAAAATACATTTATGTCGAGAAAATGTATATTAATATAAAAAAATAGTAATAAAACATCTCTACAAACGACCATACAAACCCATTCAGATTTGTTTACGCCACAATTCCTCATCTCGCGTTTCGCAACTGCCCCAGTTTTTAGTCGACGCCATGTTTAATTAAAATACCAAAATCCCGGATTGTAGACGAACAAAGCTCGCTTGAGTTTTCACGCCTCGCTTTGCCACGTTAAGAGCAAGAATATTAAATATTTCATTCCCCCATAAGGCCTGAACCCCTCGCCACGGGGGTCCCAAAATAATATATTTATTTTTGATTTTCAACATTTGAAAAGAGTGGGAAGATGTTTATTTTACAATGAAAATATGAATAGAAGCACAATATAGCATGCTTATAGGTATAGAGTCTCTATACGCTACATTTTATAGTTTTTAACATTACTTTGACGTTTAAAATAACATTTTGTTTCAGATCTGTGCACCTGATCTATCATGAACAAAAAGTCTCATAAGAAAAAGGTTAGTGTTTACACACAAAGAGATTTTCGAATCGAACATGTTTCATCTGTTCATTAACTAGAGAGATTTTTTTTGTCTTTAGCTTTTTTGAAAAATAAATGAAGTCATTGCTTATTTTGTGTCTATCTTATCTTTTCAGCTTATTCTTGTCAACTTTTCACATATTTTACAGAGTCATTGGCATATAATTAAAATTCTGGTTTATGATTGTTCTCGATCAGCATGGTAGGCGGAGGAAATGAGACACCCTGTTCCAAATATTCTGCAATTTTTTTCGAAATATTCCATGCTAAATGGTGGAAACTTTCGCCGCGCTTTTTCTTTAATAAAAGAAAATTAAAAATAATAATAAAATAATTATTCCCTATTGAGGCCAGTTGTCGCGCAGAGGCCTATGACTGTAAACGCGATGGCTGTGAGTTCGATTCCTACTCGAGGAAATGAAATATTTAATATTTTCATTTTATCGCTTTGCTAATAACGCAATGACTTCAAAAAATCCGCGGAAAATGGGGTATAAAGTGCCTTAATACTTAGTTTCCTCTACCCACCCTGCTATGAGCGGAAACGAAAAAAGAAGCTGAAAAGAAAAGAATGAATCTAAAACAGTGAATGTGAGCGTCCTTGAAACATATCAGTAATTGGCACTCATTATGGAATGCTTAATCAGAAAATAGTAAGTTACAGAATTTTAATCCTGCCTATATCACATGCCTATACAATACAAATACAGTTAAAAGGTCACGCTAGTAATAATAGCTATCAGCTATCAGCTAAGCTAATTAAAATAATCCAAATAATATTTAATGGTCCCGTGCGCGGTGCGCCGGTGCACCAGACAGCGGTATGTCAGCGCCTCCTGGCATCAAACGCTGGCAATCTTGGCACAGTACGCCAATTCGATTCCTGATTGATTGCTCTCTCTATTGAGGCCACAATACAATAGTATATTATATATATTTTTCTTTTTTTATAAGTAAATGTAACGATAAATAATTGACTAGTCGTTGCCAGCAGTTTTGTTTGCGTAGACTTTAAGATTGTAAACACAATGGCTGTGAGTTAGGTTTCCCTCTCCTTAACTCGTCGTTGTTAAGGATCTCTGTTCCCCATTAAGACACTGTTAGCCACGTTCTGCCGAATTCTTGAGGCAATGTATGTTGATTCGCGGAACTCAATCTTCGCATCGTTTTCAGAGAGGGGATATAAAAAATTAAAATAGTGGAAAGCCTCGCGTTTTGTCAGTTTCCGAAGGAATTTT
>DWNA01002504.1:0-11601 GCA_018249835.1 Heliconius besckei
ATTCGTATATGTAGGTATACAACCTAACAGTGTTTTGTTTACGATTTTTTTTTAGCGTTACCCATTTTCCGCCGAATTCTAGAGGCGTTCCGTGTTAACTGGCGCAACTCAACACCGCGCTTTGCCTCGACAGCAAAGACCGAAAAAAAATAATTAAATATTTCATTACTTCGAGTGGGAATTGAACCCACAACCTACCGCGTCTACAGTCTATGTTGTTTAATCTTATTTATGCTCTTACGCTCTATTTGTGTTCTAAGCGTTAGCAATATTGGATTAAAAGCTCGTTGAAACATAATTTATATATTTTAAAGCTTCTAAAGAATTTTTTAAAAAACATTTGTTTTTAATGTATGAAATTTCCTTGTTTTTTAGAGTATGAATAATACTTTAAAAAAATAGAATCCAGCAGTTTCAATTCGTTTGGCTTAGTATTTTTCTTTAATTTTAATCATAATAAAACACATATTTTTGTATATAAAGTTTGAAACGAGTAGGTATGTTATATTTGCACTCGCAAGCCTCAAGCGGCTAAAGCGAATGGTGAGTCTACTTCATTTATACAAAGGCAGATTGTAGTGTTAACTAAATTACACATCGTAACCTCATTTCGTTTTCGAGAAGCGCGTACATAACGCAGACACGACTACATAATGTGGTCGGCGTAATGTTTAAACAAATTATTTTATGATTTCTTTGTACCGAGATCAAACACGGAACTGTTTAGTTTTAGAAAAAATTACGCAAAGCATATATGAATCATTGAATACATTATGTTAAACGCATTGTTAGCGCGTACGTACGTACTTATTGAAGATAGACTCGGTGCTGCCTCTGTGTAATTAAATTATACTTACTTGACCTGAAACACAAATCACTAGGCTCAATCTTATGAATCAAAAGTAAAAAATAATTATAATTATAATATATTTATTAAATTAATATTTGATACATTACAATACAACTTTAATCGTTAATAACTGCAGTAGTATAAACTGTGTTGCAGTTATTAGCTCCCGCCTCGCAGCCGTCCTTCTATATAATAAATAATGTATACAATATAAAAAAAAATTAAAAAAAAATATTATAGCAATAAATAGTAAAAAATAAAAATACAAAAAATACATTATACTTAAACAATTTCCACCTATAATTTCCAGGCGGACGGTGCAGCAGACGCTCAAAGATGGCTAGCAGCTCTCCGGAGGCATTCAGCGGAGCCTCCGCCTACTGAACCCGCGCTACCTCCCGCGCCCGCGTCTGCGCCGCCTACTACCACTACCGCGCCCGAGTGCCCCTCGCCGCTGCCGCCGCAACGTGCTAAGAAGATCGGTAGGAACAGGTCGCCTACCGGTAAGTTTATTTATTTATTATGTAGTATATTTTTGAACCTCGTTTTAAGGCCATCATTCAAACACATTGCTGCACACAGAGCTGGTTGGACTGGTTGGGCTATCTGTTGTTCGAAGCGAGGATATATGAAAATAATTCATCCCCTGATTAAAAATCAAACCCAAAGCCGTCGCGTTTACAATTAGACGCTGTTCCACTTGTAAAATGTTCCCTTACTCTGTCTATTTGTCGCTATATGTAAATTAATATGATATACATTATTAATAATTCCATTTTTGTCCACCAGGTCCTCCAACCCCCACCCTCCCATCTTCCCCAAAGAACAAAACGTGGAAGGGGCGCGTGGCGAAGCAACTACGGCGCATGCATGGCGGCGCAAGCACCACTCCCCCAGTCACAGGATGGCTCGGCGCTCCCCTCGAAAGATGTCCCGCTGATGCGGAACATCCCAACGTACCGAGGGCTGTTACACTGCCGGCTCAGGCGGTTGAGGTAACTATACCTTATGTGGTTTTCACTAATAAATAGTGATTAAATGAAAAGGTAGATTTATAATTTATATGTTTAATAAGCAAGCAAAGCGGCAATAGTTTATTTTTTAATAATATAGAGCTTACTATGGTAAAGTGAAAAACTAATTTCTGAAACACTACTTCTGTACAATAAATTGTAGCGTGGTATTTTTTCACTACCTGCTACACCTGCTACACTTTACTGCTATATTTGTCGCTGTCTCGAGTTATTTGAATAAAGTAAGCTTTTAGATTTCTTAAAAATTGGTGTTAAATCTCAGTTTCTTTATGATACTCGTTTTTTCTGAATTTGTTAGTTACCGTATAATTATATCTTTATCCTACAAATGTGCGAATAATTGGCAGAACTAATAACATTTCATTATTGAGTTAATAATAATGTTATCTTTTTTCTTACACTTATACTATTTAAGAATAATAATATTTTAAAAATATTAATCATCATCAACCATATTCATCATTAACAGACATATGGGCTGAGAACAGTAGGCGTATACCGGGTCCCCGGTAACGCGGCGGGCGTGGCGGCGCTCGCGGCGGCTCTGGATCGAGGGGAGCCCCCGCCCGCTGCTGACCCCCGTTGGGCCGATGTTCACGTCGCCTCCAGCTTACTGAAGGCGTATTTACGGAGACTGCCAGATCCTATACTGACAAAGCATTTGTATCCTGCTTTTATTGGTGAGTTGCTTTTTTTTATTGTAAAATATATGTTTTAAATTTGGATTTTAATGTTTATCAGATTAAACATTACCAAACTATTAGTTAATAATGAAAGAATAAAAAAAACAGATTGCTCTGTAAATAGAAGCGCTAATATTAAAAAAAAAACTATCTTGCAGCGGCTGACAGGTCACCAGAAAGAGCTCGAGAACTACGACGTCTCGTCCACGCTTTACCCGCCGCCCACTACGCCACTTTGCGCTATCTAGTACAACACTTGCGTCGTGTGGTCGCTCACGCGTCCTGCAACAAGATGGAGGCGCGTAACTTAGCGATTGTGTTTGGACCGACGCTCGTGAGGGCCGCCGGCGACGATATGCTAGCCATGGTCAATGATATGTCCAGCCAATGTCGGATTATAGAGTCTTTCTTGACGCATGTAAGTTGTTTTTTTGTTTTTTGTTTGAATATTTTTGGCATAATGTTTTTTAGACAGAGAATGTTACATTCTTCACTTTTTTTAGACACATTGTGTGCTAAATACCAGATTTTTCTGTAACAAGTACAACATTTTTTTTAATACATACATTATACTCGTATACAAAATGTACATCGACTTTTATAAAATAGTATATAATAATAATAATAATTTATCTATTAAGCTGAGTAATCCATGTTAAATAATAATAACAATTTACAGTATGAATGGTACTTCGAAGAAGAAGAAGGCTCGCCGCCTGCGGAACCGCCCATCCCAGAACCCCCCGCACCCGCCTCGCACGACCTTCTTATACACAATGTCAAAAAGATCGAAGGTGATATATTTCTGTAGATAAAATTGAAAATCTCTTATCGATCTATATTAAAAATTTGCCTTTATATCTAGTGATCGAATAATAATAAAAGCAATTTTTTGCACATAATAATAATAATAATGTATGATACATATCATTATTTTGAGACATAACATTATGTTGAGATAACATTTCATGGAAAGATTATAAAATGACATTAATATGAAAACATTTAAATATATATATATAAATGTATAAATAACTATAACCCATTCACAGGTAAAGACGTATCAACCCGCGATATAGTGTCCTCAATAATATCAGCCGCGAATCGCAAAATTCAGCGAAAACCACGTAAGTCGGACAAGAAGTGGGACGAGAAACCGCGCTCCCCCGCCGCCTCTCCGCCGCGCTCCCCGCTCGCGCCAGCGCCCGCGCACGTCACTGCGCTGGCGCACTACGACGGGCTCTCGCACTACATGGATGAACGGGACGGTGGGGACAATAAGTGAGTATTTGTTTTTTTTTTCAATAACTTTTGAGACCCCCGTCTCTTGTGATCAGAATGAGAAATTCTTTGGAATGGAATGCTCGCTCCAGCCTGTTTCAAAGGTATCATTGTCACAAATAATTAAATATATATTTGTATAAAATTAATTTAAAAAAAGTCACGATGATTTTCTTGTGCCGGTTCTTCTGAGGCAATAACTTTAGTAAACTGGTGGTAAATTATTTGACGTTCAAAAATTAAGCATTTAACTTCTAAATTATGAATAAAATTACTTGGATTTGAATTTAGAAATTGAATTGAAAAAAGAAATTGAATTTTAGTGATAAGATACATGAGTATTTGTTTTGTTTAATGTGCAAAAAAAGATTTCTCGGCCCATGGGTCGCAAACGCTGGCTTATTTATGAATTAACAAGATTATTCATGCTGTATTCCGCACATAGTCGGTCTCCATTTCTCACTCTCAGCCGAATAATTTTTATGAGTTTAATGTGTATTGTTTGTGTTACTTTAGAGTTGATATATCATCAGCAACTATGGGGCGACGGCAGGAGATATCACGGCTCAACAATTTCTCCATCGACGGTACGTATCAGATACAGTTAGCTTATAAGAAATTCATAATCAAAAGAAGAAGCTTCCGCCACATTTATTATGTGAAGTTTCCTTTTGTTAGATATATTTTATTATTAAAATTTACTGTACTAGTCGTTTTGTTCAAATTTCCTTGCTTTTTGGATGCTTCCCGATATTATTTTTATGTCTAACAACTAAGACCTACACAAATTTGCCAAGGTATTGGCTATTTTATGTAAGTTGCTATCGTTTATATCGTACGTCTTATATTCTGTTTGAAGTGTATGTAAATGTGTATATTATTTGCTCTATTAGGTATGCGGTTCTGACATCAGAGAGTAGATACAGCAATCCATTTCTTTTATCCACATTCAAAGGTATAGGAATGTGAGAGTGTTACAAGTGTGTGTGTTCGGCGTCCTCGTTAATACCAGTGTTGGTTTATGTTCACTTTGTAGCGAAAATAAATAATATTAAACAATAAAAAATATATATATCGATTCATAAAGAGTCGCATGCTACATGTAAAAAGTGAATGTAGACAATGCCCAGCGTCTCTCATTATAACTAACTAATGCTTATAAGCGACGACTGCTGACAGCACGGCTTGTTAGCGTATCGTCTCGACCTCGCCTCGCTGTAAAAATTCATACCTTCATACACTCGCATTATCACGCGTCAGCTCTAACTCGCTTCCGATTTTTTGTAATCTAGCCGTCGTCATCATACTAACAGTCCGTTTCCCCGCAGGAGCCGGCGACCTGGTGACGTCCCTGACGAGCACGTTCGACCAGAAGCTGCGCACGCTCAACAACTCTTCGCCGCTGGACGACGGCAGTATCCCCTACGCGGACGAGTGCCAGGATGACGACGAGGCCAAGTCCAGCTCCTCGCCCTCCGACGCGGGCTCCGTGCGCGGCGCTTCGCCACCACCCCGCGCCACACGCGCGCCCCGTGCGGACCTGCTCAAGGCTGCCTGGCTACGGTCCGCCTCCTCCTCCTCCGACGAGCCAGACGCGCGCTGGCCCGCGCCGCCCCCGCCACCCGCGCGCCCCGCGCACCCTCCCGCGCCCTCTCCCTCCCCGCCCGCCGACGACTCCGAGAAGGAGAACCGCGACGACGACAAGGACGTGGACACGCGTTCGCAGGCATCTGACGCGCCTGACAACGACCGTGCGCGCTACGCCGCCCGCCTGCAGCGCTCCGAGTCGCTCTCCAAGGGCGAGCGCCTTAGCAAGCTGGAGAAAGGCGAGTGGAATGTAGTGCGGCGGCGCGAGGCTGGCGGCGCAGGGGGAGGGGGCGCCTGGCGCTCCACCAAGCTCAAGCGCAAAAACGGCATGCCGGAACGCGGAATCAAGCGGCGCCACACCGTGGGCGGCACCAAGGACTTCGACAAGGACGGCTGGGCGGCGCGCCACACGCGCACCTCCTCGCCCGATCTGTCGCCCGCGGCCTGGCAGCCTGCCTGGCGCCCCGTGTGCCGCGCGCCGCTCGAATCCCACGTCTAACCCCCATACCGACCGAGCCCCACAGAGGCTACCGTTTGATTCGATTCATTTGACTGAATAGATTAAGTCACAAACCTTTATATATTTTTTTAATAACGAAAATAATACTCAAAAAACCTCCGCTACTTGTCGTGTTCGTATTTCGCGCATTTACGATTCTTACTCGATGTCTTGATTTCATCGAAATCTTAAATAGTGCCCGTACTACCATGTTAGGAAGCAAGAATGTTTAATTGCAATTTTATCTATTGAATTGTGCAATACACTTATAATTAATTATATGTAATGTGGTTTAAAACGGAGCATATATGCTAAATATTAAATGAATTAATACGAGCGTTGAAAAACCTAGCTCATTAAATAATGCCAAAGAGTGATAAGGAAAGCTCTGCTGATGAGAAACAATAGCAGAGCACCGGTGCAGAGAACGATAAGAGGAATGATTTATTAGGTGTAAAACAACAAACCGCTATCATCAATATGAACATAATTTATGTTCTATAATAATAAATTGTGCGTTAGTTATACAATAAGTATATCGAAACCATTTGAGTCTATATTACTTGTAAGAAGGACTCCCGCAGTAGGTTCTAAACTACTATTATTGGAGTCGGTGGTATTATACCTAAGTGTTTAAAATAAACAGCATAATATAGGTAAAGTAAGTGCTAATAGTATGTAATTAGTATGAAATTTTATTAAGTAGGCCCGAGGGCTCCTTTTAGTGTCTAAGGTAAGACCGAAACTGTAACACCATCATAAATTTTAAGGACTGTTCTAATATAAAGTTTTGAAGTTTAAAAATAATTAAAATGTAATATGTATACACGATACATACGCATCACCTACTTGCCTTAGCCGCTATTGAGATCCATATATAAGCACAATTCTCGATTATTAGTAAGTAAATGAATTAACAAAGTTACCATCTAGTGGTTCTTTTGGCGAGAATTATAAAAACTATAGATATTACGAAAGCTGACTAGCACGAATGTATATTTCGCAATTTTAATTTTTGAGCGGTTTAAGTATATTGTAAATAATAAGGCAGGAACTAACGCGAGGTGCGATACTTCAGTGATAATGTTTGAGTGATCCCTTAGACTTTGTAAAAATGTACATGTTCTTTTATCATTAATTTATATTAAATTTGTTATCGTAGCTATGTTAAATGCGATTATTTTTTATTGTTTTGTTTATATACAAAAGTATTTTTAGGCTAAATTCAAATTGTTATTTATTTTGAAAATATGTAAAACTTGATTCGGCTTTTAGACGACGACTAGTGTAAATATTACGCTCTTAAATGTTTTAGATTTCCGTTCATTAATTTTTAAAAAAATTTAATACCATCTTTAAGTTAAGACGATCTCAAGTTTGTTGAATGTTTGCAAAGCGTTCCTTTTAAAGTTTTATTTGTAAATATATCATAAACGTAGGGACAATGGATTTTACAAGTAATTTACGTCGTAGAAGCGACGGAAGCGCGTAAAAAGCTGCCGTCAATTAAGTCAATGTAATGAAGAAGTTTTATTGAAAATAAACGTATTCATACTCTTCGTGTATCCGCTATGAAATTCAGTAAACACTATTAAAGACATATTGCAAATGTGGCTCTGACCAGATTTACATTGTCATTGTGTATATTTTGGAGTAATGAAAATAAAATATTGAAACAAATTATCACAATGTATTTTTTTCTATTTCCTTTCCTTAAAACCTTTTACGTAATTGTCAAAATAGAGATATTAAATTAGTTGTATAAGTCTATTGTTTGATTTTTCTTTGTCTTTTTATTACGAAGGTAGTTTTAGGTATAAATCATTGCTAACAAAGTCTTAAAATGGCATACAAAATAATTTGCAATGTATAATCGGGGTATTAGCAGGGCAAGGGTTTAATAGATTATCAGAGGTTCGCGCGGACATTTGCGCATAAAGCGCTCGATCAGTACTAAAATCCTATCGCGTTTTATCCCATGTTTAGCAAATCACTTAAGTATATATACAGGGTGTCCCAGGAGTCAACGATAAGACGAAAACAGGTGATAGACCAAGTCGTGACAGTTATGAGAAAAATATAAAAAAAAATCTTTGTCGTGTATTTTTCATATTATATTGATTTTAAAAAATATGGGAAAAACCGACACCCTGTGATGGTTTTTCAAGCCCCAGGACTACAATTAATACTCTTTCTTCATTTTTTTTCTGTAATGTAATCATGAGTAACCCTTCTGTGAATTACTGTTTAAGATTGAAGCATACCTGCATCAGTTTTCGAGCCTCCGCCTCGAGTGCTCGAGTCCGGGCTCTCGCAGGCCATATACTCGGTCTTTGACACATTGCTAATATGCATTTATTCACGGAGAATGGTTATGTAACGCTAATATTGCAGCTAGAATGTATTGGAAAAGATACTAAAACGCTGAACGTCATCCCGATTATCGTGTATTTCGATTTTTCTCTCTTCAACAAAGAAGTAATCCAGCAAGTGTCGTACCATTTCGGAATCCAGATTAAATGCGCCAACTTTTAAAGTTACTTGCAAAAACAGTGTAGTACATTTTTTTTACAGTACAGTCGGTTAAAGTTGGGTGTAGTAAATATTTTGAATTTAATGTTTGGCAAAAACACGATATTTTGTTGAAAACTAATGCAGGTATGTTTTTCAATGCAGGTATTGTACTGTAATTCACAGAAGGGTTACTCATGATTACATTACAGGAAAAAAAATGAAGAAAGAGTAATAATTGTAGTCCTGCGGCTTGAAAAACCATCACAGGATGTCGGTTTTCCCATATTTTTTAAAATCAATATAATATGAAAAATACATGACAAAGATTTTTTTTTATATTTTTCTCATAACTGTCACGACTTGGTCTATCATCTGTTTTCGTCTTATCGTTGACTCCTGGGACATCCTGTATATATTATGATCTCCAAATATTGAACAATAAAGTTCCATACATTTTTGTAGAGTAAAAATAATTTTCAAGGAGAAACCTGTTTTTCCTTACGCAATTAGAGGCTGGCCCTAAAGTAAAAATTGTAATCACGAAAAATCTTAAAATGCTGCTAATATAACTAATTAACCATGATCATTCATCAAATATTATTATACCTAGTATCTGTGCTATCGTTTGGATAGCAACATTTGCTAGGATCCTCTAGTACGTCTAGCACAGATGTCGGATCAAGACCACATAAACTAAAGAACAAATTCCCTCAGGCAAACTCGACTAGTGGATCTCCAAAGAAGACAGAGCTCGCCGAATAACTTTTTGGTTGAACTTAACGTCAGATATTAAGCTCAGCTAATGCAGAATGGCCAACTTCGTTGTTTCAAGCTGACGAGTTCCGAATGTGTAACTTTCAATCTTCTCATAGATCTTAGCGATATGCTTGAATCTTGCTCTGGCAATTTGTTAGATCAGTGCCCCAGATGTGATTGAAAAGTATCTTTATTGTTACACTTTATGCTCCTGTGCCACGATTGGCCTCTTGAAAAATTACTAATTTTGTCAAATCCCGAAAATATTAATAAAACCGGAATACCAGAATTCCGATATTGCAACCCCTATAAGTACAGTATACCCCTTATAGTGCGAACGTTTTTGTTGTCGACACTTGGCAACTGGCAAGCTTCACGCCCCATAAGATAAAAAATAAAATAGTATGTTTATTTGTTATCTGTAACCAAACACCAAACAAGTTCCATTTGAGTTCCATAGACAAAAGAGTTTAGAGCGCAAACGCCCGCCATTCTTGTTTGCTGTCAAAAACCGTAATATTGTAATGTCGTGAATTCGTTGATATTTTTTTTTTCATTTTAAAACATTTATACGCTGACTTATATGAATAGTTAGTATTAAAGTTAATTTTCATAATGTCTAATATATCTCTTGATAAGGAAACGTTTTTTAGACGTATGAAAAGGCTGTACGCGGCGTGGAAGGTTTGTTACAACAGCCACGATATTTCTTATGCCAATTTTAAATATTTTTCACTTATTAGCACCCTTATCTTGCAGGCTGCAGCTGCTGATTCTAAAAGCGATGATGTATTAGCCAAGATTGATTGCTTAGTTTCTTGTGTGGGGGTTGACGAAGACACACTTTATAGTAAATCAACAGCGTTACAGGTTCGTTACTAATGCAATGTGCGCATAAACATGTTATTTAGATTTAGCTATATCTTAAATTATAATAGTTTTACTTTTTGTATTACGTTTTATTTCCTAAATCCAGTAAACACAGGAAAATATTTAAATTGTTTCCTTACATATTTTATTATTTTCACTTCAACAGACTTGGCTTTTTGGATACGAACTACCAGATACTATAACAGTTCTTACAGAGCAGTCTATGTGTTTTTTGGCAAGTAAAAAGAAAATTGAGTTTTTAAAACAAATTGAAAATGGCAAAGACGAAACAGATTTACCACCTGTCAAATTGCTTATTAGGGACAGAGTAAGTGTAATTGAATAACAAAATTCTATAAAATATTTCCACATTTATATATTTAATATGTTTTAAATGCTCATTGTTTCATCTTTAGAATGATCATGACAAAGAAAACTTTAATAAACTTATACAAGCGATTAAAAAGTCAAAATCAGGTAAAACACTTGGTGTATTTGCAAAAGATAACTACCCTGGGGAGTTTTGTGAAAGTTGGAAAGCTGCCATGAAAGTTGAAAAATTTGAAAATGTTGATATTAGTTCTTCAGTCGCGGCACTCATGGCACCAAAAGAGGATTCCGAAGTTATAACCATAAAGAAAGCTTGCTTGGTCACAGTAGATGTCTTTACAAAGTACTTAAAAGATCAAATTATGGAAATTATTGATTCTGATAAGGTATGTTTGCTTATTATTATATTGCAGTAAAAAAAAATGTTCTACTGATTACTATTTTGATTAATACACACTTGTACTGACAATATGCTAGATATGTTAATAAAACTGTTTTTTATGCCAATATGATTTAATGGGGATTACTGATATATATCCTAAATTATTTTACTTACAATTTTATCTTTGTTTTTTTTAGAAAGTAAAACACTCTAAATTAGCAGAAGGAGTGGAGGCTGCAATATCTGATAAGAAATATGTGACTGGAGTTGATACAAGCCAAGTAGATATGTGCTATCCTCCAATCATACAATCTGGAGGAAATTACTCATTGAAATTTAGTGCTGTTTCAGACAAAAATCACCTACACTTTGGTGCTATTGTCTGTTCACTTGGCGCTAGATACAAATCTTATTGTTCAAATATTGTACGCACATTACTTGTCAATCCAACTGATGAGGTCCAGAGTAATTATAATTTTTTACTAAATATTGAAGAAGAAGTTATGAAAAAGTTAGTTGCTGGAGCTAAATTGTCATCAGTCTATGAAGCTGGATTAGAATTGGCTAAGAAGGAAAAACCTGAACTAGTTGATAACCTCACAAAAACATTTGGGTATGTGAACCATTGAAGTATCAATCTATACTAATATAATAAAGCGGAAGAGTTTGTTTGTTTGTTTGTTTGAATGCTAAAATCTCTGGATCCACTGGTCCGATTTATATTGTTTTTGTTTTGTATGAAAGCTGCATTCTTCAGAAGTGCCATAGGCTATATAACATTACATTATACATATAAACTAATATATTTTAAAGTA
>DWNA01002505.1:0-11600 GCA_018249835.1 Heliconius besckei
GTTTTAGAGGCTGCCATGGTGCAGGGGCACAAGGATGTGACTGTAATGTGACAATTGCGGGTTCGATACCAACTATATACAACACGAAATGCCTCGAAAAAATTGTCTTAACACTAGGTTCCCTCTGCCTACCCTGCTATATGGGGGATACAGTGTAAAGCTAATTTAAAAATTAAATTTTTTCTTCTATTAATCTATAGAGATAAAATATTAACAATTTATTAATATTACAATTATTTTATTCCAGGGTATCCAATGGTTTTTCGTACTAATGGAGCTATGATATCATTACCAACACCTGATTTTAGTATGCCATATAATGTAATATGTTTGGCATGTACAGTAGTAGCATTAGCTTTTGGTCCATTAAATAATATATGTACCAAAGAGTTAATATTGAAAGCAATAGGATCTTCTATTTCTCTACGCCAAAAACTATTTAATATTTTAAAAAAGAAAAAAGATTAAAGTATTTATTATAAATGAAGTTAACATTATTATCTCCCACATTCCTTTTTTAAAACATGTTTTATGTTAATGTTTACCGTTGTGTTTAATATGATGACTTTTTAAAGTTCTTGCATTGTTATTGTTTCATAATTTTTGAGACAACTTAGATTTTTTTTTAAATCACATTTTATTAATATATTATAATAATTAACCTTTTTGTTACTTTTCCTATCGTGTTATTAATCTTTTCATCATGCTAAGATAGGATTGCCCAAAACTCTTATGGGAATGGGAGCAGCAAAAAATAATATATGACGAAAATTGATAATTATTATCACCTTTTATTGTATGTTTATCTGAAGTGTATTTTAGAGCTAGATCAAATAATGTTACTTATGTGTACATAGAAATCAAGAGTGATTTCGTATTGCATGAATTATAAATTTAACGTTTCATGAAAAACATCCCATTGGGATGTTTTAAGTTTTAAAGTGTGCTAGCACGTACTTACGTACGTATTTTGTTAAGAGAACTTGTTATTAAATATAGGCCGACGTCCGATAACTCCTGATTCTATCTATATGCAATGGAAAATGCTGATTAAACTTTGTTGGAAACGAGTCATAAGTATTTTAGTCAATTTTCGACTGCGAAACTATTTTTAATTTTTATAAATAAAATATCAAAGATTACCGCAAAAAGCTTATTTTTTGTGATATCATTTAATTAAGGTTACCTATATGTAATCATAATCATTCACAATTTGCACTCTAACAAAGTGCAGTAGGTAGGTACCTACCTACTCCATTGTAATGGATAATGGATGCTTAGTAATTAAATAAGTAGTTCTGCATCAGATCCAATACTACGAGACAGCTGTATATAGAATACAATGCATAAGATATCCGGAAAATATATTTAAATCCGCCCAGTAAGTAGTTAGAAAGTTTATTATACCTATTCAAACCGACAAATACTTACTTAGGCAGAATATACTTAAGTATTCTTTCAATTCTTCAATATCCCTTATTTTTTTCGTAAGTAGGTAGGTGTATACAGAGTACAGACACTATTTCAATAAATTATAGATTTTTTTTTCTAAATTTTATATGGCTTATGCGTTTGACGATCCATCATAGGATAAATACCGCATAGTACCAATTTTACCAAATCTGGATTGCTTACATGACCTAACGTGCCTATATTTTGATATTGTAATATTTAGATGTGACACATCTACCACTATTTAAAAGGTCTTTATTATTAAGCTTTTTTTTACGTCAATTTGACAAACATTTTGATTTAGTCGCTATTTGTTTATTTATAGATTTATACTGCTAGATTAATATAATAACATGATATCTAAACAAGCGTAAGTTAATAAACATACTTATGGAGACATCCATTTTTGCTTTATGTGTAATATTTTAATATATTTATTTTTACATACTTAAATAATTGTTAACATTAGAGACTGCCTATGTTGTAAATCATGCAAGGAGAGCTCAAGTTTTCGTAAAATCGCCAATTTAAAAAATATAGGTTTGCTCATATATCAATACTCCTTTCGAAACAGAGATGTAAGTATTGCAAGTTATAAGTATATTATAGTTATCTTGTTGATAGTAACCTTTATTTATAATATTACCATATTTTTAAGGATAAAAGTGAAGAATTATTATCAGAAAAAAATAATAAAAAGTCTGATGTTATTATTGTCCATAACATAAGGAATGTTTCCATTTCATCTCATAAATGTTTATCGGAACTTGGTAATTTATGTATCACATATTAAATTTTCATAGAGCAAAAGTTTAATTTGATCTTATATGTAAAAACATACAAAATTAATTTTCTATATATAGGTATAATATATTATATCAAATATTTAAATAAAACTTTATTATTTACAAAATTAAATATAAAAAAATAATTTTGTTCCTGCACCATATTCCAGCAACAATTTAACCCTAAAATCAGTCTATTTTTACTTTTTGCCTAAGTAGAACCAGACATAGGAAGCAGGAGTGGGGACTGAATTCACAAGCATCCCGTGTATAGTACGACCATTCCATTGCGCTACACTGATGTCTTAAAATATATGTATAATTATAATATGTAATAATATATGCCTTACGTAGCCCTATCAAAATAAGTTAGATAATATATAGAATTATAATTCTTTACCCACAGAAAAGTATAAAGGATGCTTACGTTGTAAGTATATATATGAAAATGCTGAAAAATTATTAAAAAGGGTCCAGTGTGTTGACAAACTCGATACTATAGGTATTTGTGACAATTGTCGAGCCAAGTATGAGAATCCTTGTAAAGTATGTTGCAAAATAGTAAAAACGTTTCTTGCGAGTGAGACACAAAGAAAGAAACTAATGAAGGAAATGATTTTGTGGTTATCAGACGTGGATAAATTGTTGGAGAAAAATGAAATCTATAACAATTTATTTAATCAGTCCGGTCCGCTATCGCATAGGCATAGTTTATATGACATTTCAGCAAAACCAAAATACTATCGCCGTCCAGAAATTGGACAATTATTCAGCACTGACGATACAATTGAATCCTCGTCACATAAACGACCTATTTATTCTAAAATGTTAAAAATTCATAAATTACCAGGAGAAGCACATTCGGAGAATGCCTTTATATACAAAAGTGATGATGATATTAATATCGAGCAAATACTTCGAGCATTTGATCGTTCCAATGAATCATTCAGTTATTTGAAAGCTGATAGAATTTTTGGCAACAAAGATTTGATTTTAGGAAAACATAAAGTGCACTTGGTGCCTTTTAAAATCAGCGACCAAACAAGTACACGTGCTACAATTATTTTGCAACCTGAAATATCACAGAGTTCATTAAATAAAAGTAAACTTGATAAATCAGCATCTTTGCAGCACCCACAAAGAGCATTGCATCAAGATTTTACTTACGTCTTTTCCAAGGAGAAATCCAAAGATGAACTGCCAACAATACAACGTAAAAGTACCTCAGAATTAATCAAAGAAACGAGGGAAAGAATTGAAGCTAAATTACAATCAGATAAAAAAAAACAGGACGATAAGAAAAAGGCATTAGAAGATATCAAAGTTAACAAATTTTATAAACAAGAACAGCCACAACCTAAGTCTGATAAAATAAAACAAACACATCCAGAAAAAATATCACAAGTCGACAGTGGGTCACTTAGTAAAAAAAGGAAAGATCATTTACCTGTAAAAGATACTACTAAAGACATTAAGAAAAAAAGAGATGAAAGGCCGCCACAACTGTCTCCAAAAAAAATTATAAAGAAAGATGAACAATATAAAGAAAAACTAGAGAAAAAGCTCCCACAACTCTCTCCGAAACAAACAGTTAAAAAAGTTGAACATAATAAGGAAAAAATTGAAAAAGACAAGCTGAAAGTCAAGAAAGATGATAAGCCGAGTAAAAGTAAAGAAGAAAAGCTAACAAGAACTATAGAAAAACCTCAAGCAAAAGGTAAGCAACTTGAAAAAAGCAGTGCAGCGAAATCTATGAAGCAACCAACAGAACAGGATAAAAGCAAAGCTTATATGGAAGAATTTAAAAAGTTAAAGGCTGAACAATTAAAACAAAAAGAAATTGAACTTAAATTAAGTGCTGAAGAAAAGAAGCGAAATAAAGAAACCACAGAAGCAAAGAAATCAGAAGAGGAAATTAAAACAAACAATATACATAAGCCAGACTTATCTGATCGGATTTCCAAAAAACAAAAGCCAAGCTCCAAAAAAGAAAAGCCAAGCTCAAAAAAATCTGCTTCTGAATCCAGAATTAACGCAAATATATCAATGCCAAGCAAATTTAAGGTCAGATCTGTTTCATCTGAAGACTTGATATTAAAGTTAGTCAAGCTTAAACAATCAGATCCAAATAGAGTGAAAATGCTTCGACCAAAGCATATGTCACAATTATTTGTGGGTATCCTTGATACTCATAAAAATCATAAAGATAAAAAGGAACCCGAATGCGTTATTTGTAATGACTCGGAATTAGAACTTGATATTGAATATATTATTTTAAAAAATACTAAAACTGAATCAATTAATGATATTATTATAGGAGAAAATATATTAAAGCGTAAACCTATTAAAAAGGATACAAGTGAAATAGAAGTGGTTCCTTTGTTTTTCAAATCTAACTTTCAGGACGATAATGTTAATATTCCAAATAGGGAAACCCTTATAAGTGATGCTGTGGAATATAAAAGCTCTCCTATATCGACTAATAAATACGTAAGCTTAGAAACAATTATAGAAAGTTGCTTATCTATTAAATTTAATTATTAATACATTTTTTTATAGCTTCACGCTGTATCCCGCACACAGCGGGGTAGGTAGAGGGAACCTAGTGTTAAGACACTCCGTTCCCCACTTTCTGCCGAATTCTGGAGGCATTGCGTGTTGAATGGCAGAACTCAACGCCGCGCTTTGCCTCGACACCAGAGCGAAGAAATGGAAGTTTAAATGTAAATAAATATTTCACTTTGTCGAGTGGGGATCGAACCCACAACCGTCGCGTTGCAGTCACACCCTTCTGCCATTGCGCTACGACGGCCTAATACATTATTGATATGTATTTATAAGGTATGATAGTTCGCCAGCTTTGTAATTTGTTTAATATAACCTAAACTTAGAGTACCTATGTCTATTTAAATCATTTTAATTACTATAACATAATTTTTATTGTACAATTTTATTCCGTATATATGATACTGCTTTATATATTGTAAAAATACCCATTTGTAGTCAAATATGTATCAATATGTCAGAAGACAATAGATAAAAGGAGAATGAAGTAGAGTTACCATGTTGTAATCATTTCTGGTTTCAATTGTTTTACTTTTTGTCTATCTTCATCTGGAGTTCTAAAGTAAAGTAGACTTAAAACTTACTTTAAATTAAAAAAAAATAGCACTGGTACGATATAAGTACCCTTGGTGTGTAAAAGTAAAAACTATCTTTATTTATTAACTTGACTTACCAAACGTCATTATTATAATCAAAAATGAAAATTGAGCTGATTAAATATTTTGAGCTATTTGTTTTGTAATAATTTGTTTTATATATCGTATTTTTTAAATATTATCGTTGTTTGATAAAGACAGTAAATGTCCAAAAACAAGAAACTTGAGGTCAATAGACTTAAATAATACTTTTGCTATATTTAATTGAATGTTTATTATTATTTTTTCTTTTATCTTTTGTAATTGTCGTTATAATTATTATTTATCTTCAATGTATAATTATAACTGTCTCACTATTATTTATAAAGCTGTAACAAATGGAAACTTTATTTATAGGTAGAGCAAGATGTGCCCAAAGGAATCATACGATACGCTCTTTCCGACCGATCGTTTATCGAGAAAGGGTGGACTATGCTACCTACAGAAAAAGTAGTTAGAAAAGTAAATTATGATTATAAATCGTCTATATGTATATTATTAACAATAGAGGTTTCCTTTTTTGGTATTAAAATATTTAGTCTCATATTACAGATGAATGTGTATCGTATGCGGCCCGCGCATCCCGAATTTGATTGGTTTGAACATAACAAAAATAAAAAGATAATGTTTCACGATTCCGGTGAAAAGTTGGCAGAATTTGATGAGAATGGCCGTGGAAAGTGGTTTTATAGAAACGGCAAACTGGCTCTCGATTATTATGATGCAGAAGGTGTAACGTTTTATAATTATTACATTTTGTTTTTGTCTTGTATCCATCCATCCATTCAACCATCCGCCTTTTAAAGTCCAGTGCTGGACATAGGTCTCCCCAATGCTCTCCACTCGTCCGGTCCTGCGCCCTTTCAATCCAGCGGGTTCCCGCTGTCTTCTTGAGATCGTCGGTCCAACTGGTTGTAGGGCGGCCTGTGCTCCTTTGGCCGAGACGTGGTCACCATTCGAGGACCTTTCTTCCCCATCGATTGTCGGTCCTCCTGACAATATGGCCTGGCTGTCTTGCATAGAAACAATTTTTATAAGCCTTTGTAGATTATATAGTAATTTAGTTTTTGTTTCCTTTCGTAGAAACCAATGCACAGCAACGATTTGTATTGTATAGTAATGGTGAACCTGATGAGAGAGGTCGACCTCGGCCTTTTACAGTTATTGCAAGTTTCGATTATCTTGGAAATGGGATTGTGTTTGACCATGCTGGTAATATAAGGTAAAACATTTTTATGCAAAGTTTTATATTGAATATAAAATAATATACCTAATTATCAATTAGTAATTTAAAATTATATTTTTAAGGTTAAAATACAATCAAACGGAAGGTGTTATCCTAGACAAAAATATTGGTCCTGCTTCTCACTGGAAATGGCATACCCTAAATGATCCGCCTGTTTTACAACAAGTTATGATTGATACACAAATGGCACATAAAGATCCTGAAATTCTAAAACTTGGACCACCAGGAGATAACAAAGTACGCCCTGATAATGAGGAAATGCTGGCCATTGAATTTGATAATTTCATCAAGGAGAAGAGTAAAAAGTTGTGTCAAAAGTTTAAACCGTTCCAAATCAAAACGAAGGCTTTAAAAATAAATGAACAATTTTCTTTAAAAGTTTTGGACCAGGCTACTATTTATTTAATTTTTAGAGATGGGGCTACCAATTTAAAAATAAATATAGGAATGATTCTTGATCATCAGGAAATTGTCGATACTGATACCGCGGAACTAGGAGAAGTTTCGAATAGCTTGGAACGACTACCTGCTCGAACAAATAGCTTAGCAGGTCTACAAAAAAGCATTGCTTATGCACAAAGTGTCGATAAAGCTCGAACCGAACGTGAACGTTGGCTTCGACCTGTTAAACTTATGTCTAGTGCAGATAAGCTTACTTCAGCTATTTCACGCCCTTTACGTCTTCCTTTATATGTTTGTGCTAGAAGTTCTAGAGCGTCAAATAGTTGTAAAAAACAAACATGTAATTTATATTGTGATACTCGTCGTTCTTAATAAATATGACACTCTTTAATTTGTTTTAGTATTTATCAAAATAAAATATAGTTAACCTAATTATTATTAATTAAAAAATATAGGTATATGGTAAATGTTTGAAGCACATTCACAATACCCGTACACGGCTCGCACATAGCAGTATAGGCAAAGGGAATGTCTTTCTATCCCTAATTTTCCGCTGAATTCTTGTGGCATTGCGTGTTGAGTGGCAGAATTCCACGTCACGCTTTTAAAACACGCTTTTATATTTCCATTTTCTTCCCTGTGGTGTCAAGGCAAAGAGCGGAGTTGAGTTCTGCCACTCAACACTCAAAGCCTCCAGAATTCGGCAGAAAGTGGGGAACGGAGTGTCTTAACACTAGGTTCTCTCTGCCTACACTGCTGTGTGCGGGATACAGCGTGAAACTGACTATTATTATTATATAGAAATAATAATATTTTTGTATTTTATATGAGTAAGAAAACAGTTTTTATCCTATTATTAATACACAACCAGTATTAGCCTATATTAGCCTATAGTCTAGTAAATATTTTTTATATATCAACTTGAAATCATTGCTGAAATCTAACGTAAAGTCGAGAAATGTTTCTGTGCCTATACTCCATTTTACGTTACATCTATTAAATATTTTGTGACAGATGATAGTCTTTGACAAATCAAGTTGAAATTGACAAATTTTATTTGTCACCTTGGGCAGAAACTAGAATGTTTCGTTTTAAAGTTATTTCCATACATATTTGTGATATCAACTCCGATTTCTAATATAATATATATTTTTATTGAAATGTAACAATCGATATAATAGTAAAATTTAATATACAAACTATTTAAATTGTTTGAAAATGGTAAGCACAAAACCATTTGCGTCCACTTTGTATTTATTAGAATGAATCACAATGTTATCATTTATTTGTGCAGAGCTATCAGGATGAATATGTGGGATCATTTCCTAAAGATTTCAGCTACGGTCCCTTTGAACAAAATGGGGAAAGTGACAATGCGTCGCTTCAAGAAGATCATAAACCTCGAATCCTCCTTATGGGCCTACGACGGTAAACTGGTTTCTTGTTTTTAATTAAAATATAAAAAAAATAATATACGTACTCGAAGAATTATTTCATGCATTTTTAGGTCGGGGAAATCGTCAATACAAAAAGTTGTATTTCACAAAATGTCTCCCAATGAAACATTGTTTTTGGAGTCTACCAATAAAATAGTTAAGGATGATATAAACAATAGTAGCTTTGTACAATTTCAAATATGGGACTTTCCTGGTCAAATTGATTTTTTTGACCCAACATTTGATTCTGACACTATTTTTGGTGGATGTGGTGCTCTCGTATTTGTCATTGATGCACAGGTAACAGTAATCGAACTGAATATTATATAAATATATTTTATAAATAATTTAATAAATGATATTTTTTTTATGTTTTAAGGATGATTACCAAGATGCCCTTGATAAGTTACAGCTTACTGTTACAAAAGCATATAGGGTGAATAGCAACATAAAGTTTGAAGTATTTATTCACAAAGTGAGTATGAATATAGTGATTTAAAAATATGGGCAGATACGAAAACTTGTGGCAAAATATTCCATTCTCTACTTTCTGTCCAATTTATTGACTTAATACTCCAATTTATCTGGCCAGGAAGGGGAAATGAATTAATTTACTTTTATAGTTGATACTATCACATGGTACAACATAGACCTCTTAATTTAATGAACTGTAAATAAATATACAAATGCTAACAGTTTTGTCATTTAACATAGTAAAATTGTAAAACTAAATAACATAATATATACATATACATTTCATTATGTTATATGTATTACTAATAAGTATTATTTTAGAGGCCAATATATACAGGAACATACAGATTTTTTTCTAAGTAAATTGCAATATCAAATAGTTTCTTTGATGATTTTGCATAGTTAACTGGTTATTATATTTTCTAATACTACAAATTATAGGAATTTATAGGAATTATTCCAAAAACATGATTTTAGTTTTCCAAATATTGATTTTAATTATTTGCTTCTTTATGATACAATTATAGGTTGATGGCCTTAATGATGATTATAAAATGGAGTCTCAAAGAGATATTCACCACAGAGCTAATGAAGATCTAGCAGAAGCTGGCTTAGATCATGTCCATCTGTCCTTTCACTTAACTTCTATTTATGATCATTCTATATTTGAAGCATTCAGTAAAGTGGTGCAAAAATTGATACCACAACTACCTACTTTGGAAAATCTTCTAAATATACTTATTTCAGTAAGTAAATCAAATTCCATTCTATTGATATTGCATTGCTTTAATAACATAGGCCAACGACATTTTGGATCCAGAAATGGGGCTATATTTTTCCAAAGCAATTTAGTGTGCCAGAATTGTTCCATTAGTTCTGGTTTCTGAGATAACCTAACCTAAACATGCAAAAATCGCCTTTTTTGACGATATTTGAGGCCCTACCAATTTGCGATTTTTTTTCTTTCTTTGGATCTATGCAGAGCTTGGACTGTAAATCTAACCATTTTAAAAGCAGTTGAGATTGCTCGAATATCTCGTTTTTTCTTTATATTACCTATTTATTTTTATTTACAGAATTCTGGAATTGAGAAAGCATTCCTCTTTGATGTTGTTTCTAAAATCTATATAGCAACAGACAGCTCTCCAGTAGACATGCAAAGCTATGAATTATGCTGTGATATGATTGATGTTGTCATTGATATTTCATGTATATATGGGTAAGAATTTTCTTTTAACTTTACTCTTGTAGGAGACTATTCTTAGTAGGAGTAGTCAGGGAAGTCAGAGTTTAAATGCTCAATCTCTACATACTGTTCCTCACTTCATACACTATTATCAACTTCTTCATACATGTCATGTTTTTTACTTAACCTTTCTTCAGTATCATCAATATTCATGAAGGTCTATTTAGGTCCCCCTGCTTCCCTTACTATTCACTCTTGCCCCATAAATCTTTAACATTTTTTTCACTCATTATCTTCACACAGCCAAACCATTCGAGCATGTTCCTTTTTATTCTCATTACCACATCTTCACGAATACCTACCATTCTGTGTATCTCTTGATTGAGAATTCGGTACACATAATTGTAAGAAGTAATTGGCCCAGATACAATGTGAAGCTGAAGAAAAATAAACAAAGTACTATTTTATAACTATTCTTCTTTCAGGATGGTTGAAGAAGCAGATGTAAATACATTTAATAGCCAAAGTTCTAGTCTAATTAAACTGAATAATGGCACAGTACTATATTTGAGAGAAGTCAATAAATTTCTTGCTTTAGTTTGCATTCTTCGAGAAGAAAACTTTCAAAAGCAAGGTATATTTTATATTTAAACATAAAGTAGCGAGATAACTACTATTATTTTTATTTAATTATGTTACATAAACATTCTAAAAACATACAAATAGACCTGTTTTATATAATTCATGATCTTAATATTTAAGCCAGTAAAAGAAAAGTTCAATGGCACAAATTAAATCAATCAAAACACCATTACTTGTATGGTTATGTATATTTTTTACTTAAAAACTAAAAATATTTTTTTCCAGGTGTCATTGATTATAATTTCCTTTGTTTCCGTGATGCCATAACTCAAGTATTTGAATTAAGAAACAAATCTCAAAATGCAGCTAAAAATCAATCAGAGGTGGATCTTTTACAAAATGGCGCTGGTGATTCAACAGAAAATGTACCTAATCATTTACCAGTTCAGATACCATAGCACAATGAACATTATCATTATTTTTATTGTATAAACTGTAGAAAAATTATCTATACAATATAAAATTGTTTATACCTCTGCTTATTCAATATATATATCCGTAATTATAACTGTAAAGAATATTTAAATAAAAGAAATGTTATTTTTATATTACTTTGACTAATATTTCTAAATAACTTATTATTCCTTGTTTATGATAAGTTAAACATGTTAAAAAATTGAGCAACTATAGATATAATCTCTATCTGGAGAGACAAATTATTTTCATTTTCCCACCCTATTGAAGCAAAGTACCGCATCTATTTTCGTAATATAATGTGTAAAATGTCAAATTCGAGGTCAAAATGTTGGAAATGGTAGAATGGAATGTCTTGACACT